>JBBPPY010000341.1:0-25433 GCA_038092195.1 Leccinum barrowsii
TTCTCGAGTACTTGTTCCAGTTCCAAGACACGGGTTCAATGAGTTTCGGCTCCTTCGATGCCCAGAAGCGGTATCCACTATTGGTAGGCTCACACCATTCCTTTCCAGCATCGCCGAAGGCACCCAAGCGTCTCTCGAGCGTTAGGATCTGGACTACGTGGACGTCATCTTCCCCCATCGTCTCGACTACTCGAATGAGTTATCCATAATTCCTCGTCGTCGCAGCCCACTCATCCATGTCGTAGTCTCATCTATGATGAGATTGATCGAAAAAGCCTGGGTATGCATATATGCTGTATTGTTCACATTTCAGTCGAGAAACTCAACCCCCTCGTCTTCTCTGTACTGCTTCAGGCCTTCTACTGGACGACCTCGGAATGGTCTGCCCTTGATATCCACATCGAGGAAGCACACCCTGACGATTGATTTGTGTTGTATACGTCGCTGCCAACAAGCTTAATCTCGTCGCCCCCATCGACGAGCAATGCTGGTACCAGTATGTCTTTTGCCATCATATAAGCGGGGTAAACAGCCATTTAATGTTGGATACACCTGAGAATAATTACGCCAAACGTGATGCAGAACGCACACAATGAGGCGTCTACTAGCCCAGATTTTGGGTGCGTTCGCAAATGTGATACCGGGGAAGCGAAGGGTGATGCTCAGTAAGGTGATGCGGGTGTCACCTGGGTGAGAAACCGTGAACGGCTTGATCCATCCAATGTGGTTCTTCTTCGGCCCTCGGGCACCTAATGATCAACTCATCAGCCACCGCACCAGACTTGGATCCGCTTCAAGATGATTTGGAGTAATGCGCTGTGCGCCAACCAAAATCGGACCAGAAGTCAGCTGTGATGGATATCATTGCCTTTTTTTCGGTTCACCTTTATAAGAGTACCATGAACACTACAATATTATATGTTTCAAATCTGTTCAAATCTGCAAGTGCCTTATAAATATAGCAACCCGAAATCTTACGAATGCTGTATAATAAAAGACGATGAGGTTCAAACACGCTGTTCCTCTCTCTTAGTCGAACGTATTCCAAAGCGAGGTCACAAGTTTGTTGGGCATTCTATTCTAATTATTCGCTCACCGGCAGCTTCGGCATTCATAGCATATCTCACATGTCAGTTGCCGTTTCCCATATATATCGGTCTCTGTCATCCACCCTCCGAAGGACGCCTCTTCCCCGCGCCTCCTTTTCATCTACTTCTGCTGCTGCTTTTTTCCCCTCCTCGCCTTCGCTCACACAGAAACAATACAAAATGGGATCTTCTTCTTCGTCGTCATCGTTGTCGTCCGTCAGACAGTTTGTCGATGTGAGCCGCGTTCGTGTTTTGGAAGAGCGTTCGAGCGCTGACCCTGTCGGCTTTCCTGTTCATTTTTTATCAGGGAAAGATCGCCGACCACAAGATCGTCGTCTTCTCCAAGTCTCACTGCCCTTTCTGCCGCAAGACTAAGAAGTACTTTGAGGACAATTACCCCACGGAAGCTGTTGAGGTCGTCGAGTGAGTACCACCCCCAAGCTTGTTACAGTCCGCGTCCAAGAAAGTGATCGGAAAGAACCGAAACGAGAATGACACTCTTATAAACAGACTAGACCAACGAGACGATGGGTCTGCCATCCAAGACTATCTCCTTGAGAAGACGAAGGCGCGCTCCGTCCCGCGGACCTTTATCAGTCGGTATCCATTTCCCTGTTTTTTTTTCCTCTTCTTCCTCTTCGTCTTCCCGAACTGCGCTGACTGGCGTTTCTGCAATCCCATTGGCAGGCGGCGAATCGGTGGGCGGCAACGACGATTTACAGGGGACGCCCAAGAGCAAGATCGATGCGTTGATTGCAAAACGTACCTAGTCTAGTTCACTACTCCGCCATGAAACCGGTTCCGACTACTTTTTTCTTTTCCCATCGTATACCTCAGATACACGTAACGCACCGCAGACGAGGCTGTAGAGAGAGGGGTGTGTGTGAAGAGGGAAAAAGGGGGTATGGATCGATGGATCGTAGACACATGGATACATAAGAATTGCAAGAAATAAACCAGTGGGTATGTAATCACAGGGCTGATCAGCCGCGCTGACGGACGTCACAGAGAAAAAGCCTTCGAAATGACAGATGGGCCGATAAGATATGCGAGTCTGCCAGCGCATGGCTTTGTCGAGACGAAACGCCGCCCGCCAACTCTTCTTCATCATGCCATGGGCCTAGCCAGCACTTGAAACCTTGCAACAAAGTCGTTGTCCGTGACCATGCTTTCCTCTTCGAGGCTTGTCCGAGGCCCTAACGCCGGACATTATAAACTTCCCAAACCTCCGGGTCGCTCCGACGATTTACCTGTGATGAATGATTAGCATGAGTAATAACGTGTCGGGTCGATGGGCAGGCACGTCAACGCCACGACTGGGGCCAAATTCCAAAGAGAGTAGGTAACTTACTAACCTAACTGACATCAATTGATCTGTATCACAGCCTTACCCAGGAACAGTGACTCCATCAGTGGACTCGTCTGGTTTATAACATAGTACGTATCTCGGGAGGCGAGGGGGGAGGCGAAGACCGAGGATCAACGTCTAATCCGATGTCTCTTCCCTAGTCCCTTCCTCCTGTCGGGCCCTGTCTCGCCCCTTTCATCCTGCGTCCCTGAACGTATTGACATCGAAAGAAAAAGTCTAATCCACTTCGTCCCTAATGCATAGTCGGGGCGCGCTCACGGCAGCAGGGTAAACTACACAGCACGATCATAATTATGACCAGAATGGGCTGTACTCCGATCGCCTTGCTCATCTCCCCTTTCTCCCCCTCTCTTGACAGGAAAGCCAAGTGAGGGCGACGACCTGCCAGGCTTTGCGTGTACACTTACCCGTGTGTGATCAAGGCAACACGTGACAAGTGGAAATCATGAAAGGAACGTCGGAGACGCAACAAACTCCATGGGGAACCAAAACCGAACACGGAAATAGCTGGGCGAACCCTTTCCAAACAAGCGAGCGTTCAGTCTGAAGGGGTGGCTTCAGGCTCTGAATTGATCGATCCTCAGACTCCTCCATCCGTAAACCGTACGTGCATCCTTCTTTTGCAAAAAGGGAGGGGGAGGCGAAAGAACGTCACCTGCTGCGGGCCCCTCCTTGATGTTTACCCCTTGTGCGTCCAACATCGTCCCAGCAAGTGCTGGATATTTCCGCAGGCATCAAGATAGAGGTAGATCAATTCAAGGAATAAATCACCAATTCTTACCCCAGACGGTGAGAGAATCGAGGCCGTAGACACATGCGTCGGAAGCGGAAGCGCATCACCACGTCCACGTTGTTCGTGTAACGGTGTACATAAGTGCACGGGATGATCCCTGCGGCACGGATACTTACTGACACTCAGTTTTTCTGCGGGGGCAATAGACTAAATCCCATGCGTAATTTTTCCTGTGTTTCGACCCTCGTGTGTTACGACGCTGGGTCGTCGTGCGTGGGCTACTTTGTCGAGCAAAAACATAGCCCTTCAAGAGAGCTCCTCCGTCAGGGCTCGCAATCATTCTGAACCGTGCGCTGCTCGCGAGGTGTGTGCGTCCCTGTTTAGCCAGATTTCACATCCGTCTGACCTTGCTGACTTTCTTCACTACGCATGCAAGTGGAGTTCATGTCTAACCGAGCGACGTCAGATCGATAGAACCAGTGTGGAGCGTTGCGGCCATGACATCTGTGCAATCATCGGCATCGGCATGCATTTTCGTCATCATCTCCATTCGAAGCCCCCGCGCGCCGCCGGGCAACGCCCACCCTGGGAGTAATGGCAATTGGGATCACGTCCTCTACGAAGGCAGCCCTAGTGTCGTACGCTAATACATTCACGGAGAGAAAAGCGGGAGCGAGAGGTCGCAGAAGAAGGCAGGGAAGGAGGAACAGGGAGATAGCACCATGGGGAAAGATTTTTTTTGGCACATAGAGGTGGCGAGGCGGCGGAAGGACGGAGGGATGGACGGAAGACGTGACGGGCATCAATGTCAAGCGGAGATTGACGACGTGAAAGGAAAGGAAGCCCACACGGATGGAATTAAAGAAGATGTCGTCCCAGTGAATGGGGGAGATGAGATTCTCAAAACAAGAAAGACCGACGACCAATCTACTCACGAGTTGAATGATGCCAGCCCGTTCGGGCGGGGTTAACATGTTGATCTGCTCTGGAGTCATGGCGATGACACGCATGATCATGGCCTGGGAAAAGCGGGGGGGTTATGAGAACCAATTAAACGCGATAGAGGATGAGTTTGCTCGAGATCATATCGCGATGAGGCGACAGAAAAGACAGAAGCAACGTCTATCGGTATTATTACTATTACCTTTTGCTCTTCTGGTATGGACGCGAGCGCGTCAGGCAAGCCAGCGTTATTCATTTGTAGTGCCGCGGGTGGTGGGGTTCCGAACGTGCTGGGACCAACAGCGTATTGACCCTGCCCTTGCATCATGTATGATGGAAGTGGATTGGGTGGCTGCGGTGTGTGGCCGTGGCCGTTGTAGTGAGGGGGTGTATGCGTCTGCGGGGTAGGTGTGCGATATTGCGAAAAGTGTGGAGGTACTGCGGACGCTGGCGGTGGAACCTGAGCGGGCGGCTGCGTCGTCGTCGTCGGAGCTGCTGGGGGCGGCATGTTTGCAGAATATGCGGTCAGGGTTTTCTGCGAACAGGTGGATCTGAATCAATAAAACACGACAGGGAAGTTTCCGGGAACAGGTATTGTGTTTAGCACCTGGAGGACTTGAACGTCTATAGCATTCATCTTGACCATGAGTACTACGAGCGCGTACGCGATCTGCGGCGTCGAGGTGAGGATGGATCGCGCTTCCTGTGGCGTCGTCTTCTGTTTTGGATGAGAAACATTGAATGTGACTGGAACGGTACAGACAGAGAGACAGACCTTGAGCTCGAGCATGAGTTCGATGAGCTGCTCTTCCTGAGTGGACATGACGGTAGTTGAATTACTTAGTAAGCAATTTACTTCGTGGCGTCGGACATGCTCGAACTGCGTGGCGTTCATTCAACCTCAGGAGTTTCAACGTATCACAAATCAGACCACTTTGGGTTACCGAACACTAGGCTTCAAGGCCCGGTTTTACGTGGGTTTACACGAACTAGTCGTATGACCGCAGCTTTCTCATTCTTGACAAGCACACGAAACGCGTGCGTTTCTTGATATGTAGCTTGTGCACCGTGTCTCACGGATGCATGCATTTTTTTTCAGCGGGCCCCTGATCTCCAAACGTCACAATTGACGAGCGGAAATAAGGATACCGAACGTTTCGGACTACATACCCGGGCACCGTTCCTATGGCGGAACAGGTGTATACGTTTCATGCCGGCGGTGAGTAGACCTCGCTTTCCTGGAAAGAAACATTCTTGGCTAAGGTTCTCGCCCGTGGCACTCGACGATCTTCTCGGCCGCGTTCGTCCCCTTCCCTTGTCTTTCCTTGTTCCACTTCAGTGCGAACGGGCTGATACTCTCGCCCAGGCATGTCGCAGCACCCTAATTTCCATAATTGAACCGAGCAATCACCCGCACACAGGAATTACATGTTTCCCCTAGAACGCCTGGAGACATCCGGTCGTTTTCTGTCAAGATGCAAATTGTCGTCACGCCTGGAACTCGATATTATTATCCAACGCTTATCTTTACGTGTTACTCAACACCGGGCTCTAATCAAAAGGGGTACAACCCAGGTCGCTTGCCATATCTGTTGTCGGAACGAATATTTGTAAACGGTCGCTCCTGAGAACGCGATTCAATCGCGATGGATACGGGATCTGGGCTCGGCGCCAGCGCTGATCTTCAACTGACTGCTCCCGGCGTTGCGGAGTGTAAACAGCCCTTCCTACATTCTTCACCCCAAACTGTCCGGCCAGCTGGTGGGTCCCCCACGTATCCAGGAACTTCGAATTCGTTCCGGTCCGACACCGTCCGGCGACTTGGTCTAACCCGCTCCGATTCTGCGTGTCCCCCGGCCGTGCCTTTCACCGAACGTGCACGTTGCAACAATGAGGACTTCCGATATGCTGTATGGACAATGCGTCGGTTGCATGTCTCCTTACGCTGCCTTCCTATTCCGTCCGCGTTGCTCATCCCTTTCAAGTCTCTCCCCGGATGGTTCCGTTCGGCACCCTTGTGATTTGAAAAGAGAAACCGGACCTTGGCCGTTCTCAAGGTGTGTGTGTTGGAAGGGGGTCGAAGGGAGGCCGCATACGTGCATCCTCCTATTCTAAGACTTCACGCAGCTCGGATTCATCTCACTACCGTGACTTCGTCCGCCCATTGTAAGCGTGCTGTACAGATATCTCTCTCTGATTTGATTGTTTCTAGATTGCCACCCCCTTTCCCCGAGTCACCCGTTATTTGTTGGCTCCCACCCAAGATCCGAAAGGGTGACTTTACTCTATGGCCATTAAATCATCGTATGGAGTCTCAAGCGCGAGACAACCAACAACGTCATGACCAAGCGAACCGCCTGCAGCAAGCGAGATGTGGTAATCTCAGCAGCTACTTAACCTGCGATGCCGTTGACACGCACACATGGGCACACTATCAGAGCCTTCAAGGGATGGTTTCGTCGGCTTCGGTCTCGTGGCTTTGCACGGCTGATACTGTTATACTAACCGTCTAACTATCTTGGCGACGTCACGACAAGCACGCACGTGCGAGTGTAGATCCGCACGACGGATCCTGCATTCACAATCGTGGGTTTGCAATGGGTCTGGGGTCGAACCTGAACCCGAGCTGACGTTGAACCTTTAGTCAACTCGTCATCGTCATCGCCATTGATCATGGGTCATGGTCATCGGTCATAGATGGCCTCATCGCCGTTCCAAGTAAGCGAATCCGACGAGATCGTGGTCGACTGCGATCAGATCAGTGACGTTTTCGCGCACGCGAACGCGTGGGTGTTGTACGACGTGTCCACCACGTCCACCCCATGTCCGTGTCCCTCCGTACTCTTCGCGTTCTCGGCATCCTTCGTGTGTCGATATCCGTTGTCGATGTCAGTTGCCCTCGTGCCTCGACCCTGCCTATCCATCCACATCCGTCATTCTTCGATCGCTCTCTTCGCTTCACGCCGCGCTTCCACGTTCGGTGCGACGAGCAAGGAGGCTTCTTTCTTCAGTATGAACTACTCATGTTTAGGGTTTTGGTTTGACCGGCTGACCGGCTAACTTGAATCCAGGTGGCAGGTGGGTCGTCGTCGATCACATTCGACCCCGAAATCTGCACCACAATCACAGATCCATCGTTCATCCACGTCCATCTCTACATTCGGACACTCGTTGGGCTCGTTTTACATTGTCGTGTATCAGTTTAATCCATTCTTCCAGCTACGCCACCCATTCCCATGGCCATAGCCACACATCCAGCCACCCACCCCTGACTGATCAAATTGATTGAGAGCTTTTCAAAGTTAGGTCAGTCGAGGCATGACCGGTACGCTCGGTAGACCGGTCGAGCCGTTCCCGTCCTTCGTAAGACTGTCAGAGTTTGCCCAGAGTGCAAAGTGCAAACGTGGCCTGGAACCTGCCGAATGGACCTGGCTGGCGCAATGTGGCTTGACGTGGCTTGATATGACGGGCGGGGGCTGGGCGGATCAGTAGGTGTATGTACAATGTTTATAGACATTGATGTATGTACTTGTATATGTATACGTGTAAAGGTAGATGTAGGTTACGTCGGACGTGGGTACAGTATACGTACGTACGTATCAGGTGTGCCTTGCGCCCCGGGGGCGAGGGCAACGGACTCGAGTCGGGCGGGACCGAGCGTGGTCACCAGGCTATGTACTTTATGGTCTATCAACCAGGCCCAAGAACCCGGGCTGGTCGCACTGCGCCGAGTCGCTCTACACATGACACCGTGACCGGCAACCTCGACCTCGTGGGACGCCGTTACTGTAACAGCACGAGTCACGGTGTCATGCGTAGTGACATCGAACTTCATTGACACTAGCAACCTCGACCTCGTGGGGCGGCGTTATTACTGTAACAGTACTAGTGTCAATGAAGTTCGACGTCACTACTACGCAGCCACTCGGTATTTTTTACAGCTGACCCCACTGAACGATCGAATTCGAATTCCATCTTCGTCTCAACCTCCTTGAAGACTCTATAGTGCCGTCATGGTAGTAATACGTCGACATAACAACATGTACATTGTATTACCTGTAGCGAATCGATATACATACACGCGTCGATGATGTCACCGATCACGCGCACAGTGCAGTGTCACGGATCATGCTCACCAAACCCGAAGCACCGTGCAGGTAAAGTACTGTTTATGGGACGGGGACTGCGCCCCGCGTCGCCAGCTTGGCCCATCTACAAGATGAGAACGACCTCTACGCCTTGGTCCGCGCCGCGCTCGCCAAGTTCACAGCATAGTCGGATCAGTGGCTTGCGAAACTTGGCGTGATGCGGCGCAATGTGCCATCTCGATAGTGCCGCTGGATGCATGAAGTGAACAATGAACAATGTGACCAAGACTGAAAAAAGGCCTACCAAGGCAATACCAAGGCATCGTCGCGTCCAATCATATTCACATTCATGTACATACACTGATCTATCGTTCCTCCATTTGTTCTTCCGACTTGACTGCTCGCAATCCCACGATCAGAGTCAAAGCCGAAATGTACCCGATCGGGTATCCCGAAACACCGACTCAAGGCATTGCAAACCGGCGTCCGTTTCCATTATTTGACAATCGCCATTCTCACGTACGACCGTCCTCGCCGGTTAATGGCATCGAGAATGACACAGGAAGGGCAGAACAGAACAGAAAATGTCAAACGTGCGACTCGCCGAGGGACCCCTCCCTCATCAGAGTTTACACGGGTTCTTCCACACCGGTCGACGTTTCTGTCCCACCACAACCAACACCACCGAAAAAAAGAAAAGCAGAAAGCAAAGAAACATATAGTTTAGCGCCAGGCAGACACGAAGCCACGTGTAGATGACTCATACCTCCGAAAATGCAACCAGACCTTCCTGGAACAAAGCAAGATGAGTCATTACATGGAACAAAGAACGAGGAACAAGCAATACGAATTGCCAATTGACAAAAAAAAACCCGCAACGTGCTTGACAAGCCGCATCGGCCGTGTTGCCCCACACGAGACAATCAAAGTCAAGAGACCGACGTGCCTTGATGTTTTCCCCATTATACAACCGCTTGCTCGCGGTGCTCAACGCGTGTGTTTGTACCGCCTCCTCGAAATGATGCTTCTGCGCCATAATCAAACCCTCTTTCGAGCTCTGCACGGAATCCGGCGAATTTGACACAATCTGGCGTGCGACCTCGAGCGCGGCAGCTAAGACTTTTGATTTCTCCACGACGATGTTCACGCTGTTGGAAACCGGGAACCCAGCAAAAATAAAAAGAACAATGATGATGAGCCACAATTATCAAAAGGGAAAGAGTACCGGAATCCGAATGAAACCCGTTAGTGTGAGAAATGGGACTCACAATCGAAACCGGTCTCTGGCTTCAACGGCGGTGATGGGGTTTCCCAAGAACAACATCTCTGAAGCGAGCTATTACCGTAACCATATCGTCGGCTTTCAGTATGGTTCGGACAACCCTCGAGAGCGGATATCATACCTGGTGGCCGGCCGTCTTCGCTAACCTAGGAATTACTGCGGCAGGAAGAAAATGAGGTTTCTCGTCAGCGGGCTTGTTCGCTTCCATCATATCTAGACTAAATACGGAACGAGGAAACGAACGAAAAGAAGGGGAAAAAGTTAACAACTTGACTGCGGTGCACCCTCTTGGCGTCGGGTTTCGTTTCTCCCCCGAAAGAAGGAAAGGGCGAAAGAAGGCTTGAACCTGAACCGAAGTTGGAACATGCGAAGCGAAAGCGCAAAAAAATATTTGAAACGAAATGAAACATTCTAGCAATACAGACACACAACAACAGACACAGAGAAGACACGCACCTCCCTGCGACGCCAACACCCCCCGCTTCACCTCGGGAAGCGCAAACACCGCATCCTCACTCGCGACGACGAGGTCGCAGTTGAGCAAGATCTCCACGCCACCTCCGTACGCGGACCCGTTCACGGCAACGATCATAGGCTTGTACGACGTGTGCCTGCGCGAGATAGCCGCGAACCCGTGCAGTGACGAGGCGGCGTCTTCTTGTTCGTTCGCGCTACCGTCCGTCTGGGACTCGAGCCATCTATGGTCGAAAATCGCGTGCATCAAAAGAGAGAAAACGTAAATTATTATTATTATTAGATTATGGGGAGAACGAGGGAAGTGATGAAGGCTGGCGTTAGGGGGCATGTGTCGGGCGTGTGGTGTGCAAGCGAGGTTAGGGTTAGAGCTGGGAGAGAACTTACGCTTTCAAGTCGGCGCCAGCGCAGAAGGCGCGACCTTGGCCGGTGAGGATTACGACCCTTTATGGCGTCGGCAAGAATCATGATGGACATCGAAACGTGGCATATCGTGCGTAGGGGAAGAGGGACCTACCAGAGACTCGGCTCGTCATCAAACCACTTCAAGATGGACGCCAGGTCGTGTCTGAGTCGGGGCGAGACAGAATTGAGCTGCCGGGGACGGTTCAGGGTCAGGAGGAGGACGTGCTCCTGTGGGAAATTGACCAGGAGGTCGTCCGAATGTGCGGGCACGGGCGACGAGAGATCGTCGATGCTCCAAGTCATGGCGTGTGTGATGTTGATGTGATCTGTAGAAGCGCAGAGTCCCGCTGCTAACCCAGGTTTGAGGGTTTTGCTGACGAGCGGGAGAAAGCGATAGAGTGAGAATGAAAGAGTACTGAGAGGACCGCCACAGTCACATTGCCAATATTGGGACGCCGACGCCGCCCGAACAAGCAAGTCGTTCGCAGTCATGAGTGCCATTGCCAGGCGACAACTTGTCAAACGATGCTACATGTACCGTGCAACCACGTAGGGTAGCCAACCCCCCATACATTGTGTGACGCCTGTCAACTGATCTTACCCGTTTTTGGCGTCAACTCAAGACCTAAAAAGGATTTACCGGGGGCCGGGATACCTTTTCATTGCGCAGTCGTTGCATTCGTTCTCCTCGCTTATTAAAGTAACGTCTGACATTCATCTCGTGAAACGTCCGAGCGCCGCGTGGAACCACCGCATGATAGGGAGGCGGGGAAGGCCCCGGAAGGGTACATATGTAGGGGTAAGGGAAGGGAAGCCGGGTAACACCCGTGGGACGCACACGCAGAAGGAGTTGCTGTATGTAGAATTTGTAAAGCGGAGAGTGCCCATGCTGCGTCATGTCATTAATTCTGCTCTCCAGCTCCGTCCGTCCATGGAGGTTTCGACGTCTTCGTCAGGGCTTCTGGCGATCGGACCTCGCGGACGTGTGCATGTCCTACACGCACACATACCACGCGCGCGTATGAAAGGGAAGACGAAGGAAATTGCTGGAACCAACCTGCCACACGGACTCACCGAACGTGAGGAACGATATCAAACATGCCATGCTGGCATTGTCAAAGCGTCGAAGTGCCCGCCATCGCCATCCGAGCGAAGTTGTTCAATTATACCCCCGACCGGTCGGAGATTGCATCGATGCCCACATGCGAACTTTTGTGCACACACACATAGACACATACCACCGAGGTTGTCTTGTCTCACCAACACACATATATCGGGTCGAGACGTCGGGCGATCAGCGCTCGGATGACTGTTTGGGTAAATTCACATTATTATTACAATATATATATTTACCTATTCATATGTATTATTTTTCGCGGATCCAACGCGTCAGGGGTGACGTCTAAATTGCTGATATGATGATGCGGTGGCTGATTTTGCTGGTTAGATATCCGGTTTCCCCACAGCTTCCCTTCCGAATCTCAGTTGGGTCGTCGGGGCTTGGCTGATGCATGATCAGAGTCCGAGATGGGGAAAATGATAAAACAACAACGCGTGACAGCGTTACGGCGTGCCGGATGTAATTTCTTTAGCCTCATTTTATCAAGTTGTGGGCGTCGGAGGTTGAATTAATGTACGTCTCGATGAAGTCATTGCCCACTCCGAGGACGTCGATATGATGTTGATTGAAATAAAGGATGGATATGAAAATAGCGAAAGAGTGAGATCGGATTGCGGGTGGACGATTATTAGATGTACAATGCAGAGCGTGTGTGAAGTCTACTAATGATCATCGGCGGCGAACAACGACAACAACTAACGCTCGTGCTGGCCCCTCTCCTCCTGCATAGCAACCGACGATGGACGGATGACGCGATGGTGTGACAAACCCCGCAGTACTCCACACAAGACAAAAGACGACGTCAAGTCCACCGCGCAACGACAACAACAACAACAACAATAAGGATGATTAACAGGGCTAACCGGTAATCGTACAACTGCGAGGATGGGGGATGTCCATGGGTTGAGAGAAGGTGCTTTCGTAACAGGAAAGTCGACCTTCTCGAACTAGCGTGCGCATATGCACGGGGTCGTATGTGATACAATGCGAGGAAAAAACAGATTGCGAGCGACGATAAATTGATTGACGACATGGGGCAGAGGACGTCTGCAGACGCGTTAGGTTACTCGGACACAATGGTAGAGATGACTTCGGAGAGACTCACGAAAGATGAGGGGATAAATAGAGTTGAATCGTAACAATGGATATGATGATGATGCTCAGCGGAACGGGCAGCTGGGTGAATGGGCACCGCGCCAACCGCAATGGCAGCATTGGGGAGCGTTCGCGTTCACAAGGATGGAGTCATCGTGACAGTGGCGCATCGAGACCGGGATGGAGGATGATGTGTGCCGAGGTGAGGCAGCAGAGGCGGAGGCACAGGAGGATGAAGCAGCAGTGGTAGTAGCGGAATGCATCTGGAATATGATTTGGATGAGAGTGGCGGTGGCAAGTGCTAGTGGTAGTAAACAAGCGCAGGAAAGAGACGCGGCGACGAATGGAGAGAGAGGAAGGAGGAGAGGACGCTTTTATGTGATTCTAAAGTGGCAGCTGGCCACCGGGCGAGAAGTTCCGTTATCGGACTAGAAAGCATGAAAATTCCGACGGGGTGAGGATGCGTGTTGTGGCGTCACAGTGATGGCGGGCGAAAAGGCACCTGACCCAAAAGTTGATGTATACCCGAAAAGGAAAGAGGGAGAAGGACCCTACGGTCACATCGCTCGAAGCTCGTCTGTAAAGAAACAGCCTCCTTCGTGGGCGCTATTTCACCCCCTGGCTTGGTCATGACCCACGATAGCCTTTCGAGGAGTCACATCTACCCGCATCTCTGGCACGACCCCGTCCCTTGGTCCGAACCTGTCCCTTTCGTCCAGATAACGTACGGCACCCATCTATCTAACTCAAACGGGTAATGTTGCCTGTCCAACTGATACGGCTCCTCTCTCAGCGATCGGCACGTTCGGCTGTGCCGGTCTTGAACTCAGATTCTGAATCCTCTGCTGACTCAGCACGAATCCACGGATTCATTTTCCCTGCCCTTTCACACATTCACACACGCCGCCCCCTCCAGCTTTCATTACGCCCTCCTCTTTCTACAACGTGTCTGTCCATCCCTCTCAGATCTCCTTTGTCCGCAGCGGCTCCGCGTTGTCTCTGCCATTCATATTTACGTCTCTACTCCTGTTCGTTAGTCACAATCCCGGGTACCGCTGCGAACAATCTGAAACAATGCAAAAGCGCTTTATCCTTCATTGTCCTTATTTTCCCTCCACCCCCCCACACGATAGGTATTGCCCAATACTAGAACGCATCTCCGACGAGCTGTCACTCGAGCGTAAGACCTCTCGTCATTTCATTAAAGCCTTTTGTGTTCTCTTTTTTTTTCACCCCTTCCTCACTCTCTTCCTTCCTCCTTGGTCTATATATATAAATATACACATTCATGCACAAATTGTGCCGCCACCGCCATCAGGTCACTGAGATTCAGATCCATAAGAACAGCTTGGTTATTTGAGACTTGATTGGCACTCCGAGCGGGGTGAGGACATGACCGAACCCAACGTATCTATGTAAGTACGCTCAGGAACGCAGCACCCGTCGTGCCATCATCTATCATCCATCATGTCTTTCAACTTTTTTTTATATCTGAATCCTAATTCCTATCTGAGCGAGCGGGAGATCCTCCCCTACATTGGACGTTTTTCACATCTTCACATGGAGTTGGCGCGAAGCACAGCCAACCAAGCCAACATGACATGCCAGCTGGCCAGCCAGCCACTTTTCGCTCCCTCGTTTACCGAGTGCATCTCCTTCCGAGTGCATTGGTTTCGAAATCCCGAAAAGCTGTACGTTGGGGTTGTCATGGATCTAATGGAGAAAAGGAAGGGATTCAGTGGTCACCGCCACCGCGCTCGGTTCGGCTCAAGGCTGTTGATGATGAATCGATGACGCCTACCTTGAACTTCTAGCTGCATCGCCATTAACTCAACTCAATCCAACTTTATTTTGAAGAATGGAGAAGAAGAAGAGAACAAAAAGGAGTGAAAAAAGGAATAATTGAGTGCTACATGCAGTCCTGCGTTTTTTGAGTTTCGGGTCATCCAGTCAACGATGTCACACCTACGAATCAGCGCCAAAGTTTCAGCCACGGACATGATGGCGGCACTGCATGTGCAGTTCGATTTTCGAAAATTTTTCTTCTTTACGGCCAACCAGTGCAAGACAGTGCGAGAACTGTAACAATGTAAGTTATACAGTTTATATCTCGTGCCTGTGCCACTCCCGCGCAACGCGCTGCCCTCGGGCTGGCTCCAATTTGTATTGAATACTAGTAGTAACTGTATAATATACATAGTATAGTGAGTTACTGTACATAACGTTACATGGCATGGCATAGTCCGAGATTCGACGATCCAAGGAGGCCGAGAGGCAAAAAGGTGGAAGCGAACGAGGAGGCGAAATGACCAGTTTGGACCACTTTATGGTTGTGTCCGGTGGTGCCCGTTCGGAATAGCAAACCCTAAGACCGTTAGCTGATCAGTGGATGCCGATATATCATCAATGATGGACCGAAGATGAAGAGACTGCGCAGGCAACACGCCCAGTTGGAGTCGGGTTTAAGTAACAGGTCGGGTCATAGTCAACCCCAAAAACTCCTCGGCCGAGCCAAAACCTTGACCGCTTTTGGTTCAGAAGTTGGCGGGATGGCGCTTGACAGCATCTGTATCAACTTATTTGTATCATGATGCAGCCTTCGTCATGATCACGGTGACCAACGGCCAGAACGTGAGTTGAGCCCGTCAGCATCCGCGGAACCAAATAACCATCTGAACCATGACGCAATGACGCCTACAAGACATCTTAGACAACAATGCAGCACGACACAAAATGAAACACGCCTGACGTCTATACAGTTTGATTGACGCAACCTCCGGAATGTCAACGTCTGAACGCTTGAACGTTTCAACATCCGAACATACTTACCGTTACTAAAAGTATGACGACAACAAGGGAAACCTCCGGTCCCGGTTCCCCGGGTTTGGTAATACTGACATAGTATGGTGGTGTTGTATGGATATCCATGTGAGACAGACTGCGAGTCCGTTGACACGTCAAGCAACGTTTAAACCATCTAATTGGGTAGATCATTATTATAATCACCGATATTAACGAGCCCACGAATAATCGTACCAGCCACTGTGCAGGCTCCCGAAAAAAAAAGACCTTGAACAAAGCAGACAAAAGGGGACGAGAAGGATCCCATGCCCGGGCCATGTGTTTATTAAAACCCGAGGTCATATGACGATGTGACGAACATAGTAAGCGTAAACTTGCTCCATATGTGATGAGTGACGCACGCCACATATTGAAAGTACAAAAAAAGGCTTGGCAACCATGCAATGGACGACGAGAAAAATAGTCGCAAAAAGGTTAGAATGAGAAAGGAAATGAGCGAGAGATGAGCGCTGAGCGTTATTATGATTGCGAGAACTTCGTCGTCGTCAACGGGTTACGGGGATCTCCTCCCCCCTCGGCGCCGGCGCCGTACCTATTACATACCCTGTCTGGCACTTCAATGAGTGTAGATCTCTCTCAGGCTATGTCCAGCTTTCCATCTCTCTTTTTTCGGACTCGTCACGGACTTTCTCTGAGCCCTCCTCCACGAGACCACGAATCTCCTTCACCGTTCACGACACCAATCAGTTTCTTCATGATGCATGAACTACTGTATCACACCATATGGCCCACAAGGACAAGCACTTTGAAAGTGCCTATCTAATCATCGACCGTTCACTGATCTGAAATCAGAAGTAATTAAAAGGAAAATTTAGCACATGCTGCAACAGAGAGAAAAAAAAAACAAGGTTCCGTCCACGTCGGCATTGCCTTGCTTTGTGTCAATGTGCCTTGCGCCTTGGTCAACTTTTTTCCTCCGCCCATGTGTTGCACGTGCAAACGTCAGTCACCTATGGACGCACACTGACGCAGTGAAATAATGTGTTCATATTGACTAGTTCATCTTACAGCGGGATTTGCAAAGATGTGTAATCCTAGACTTATTGATCCTACGTAGCGACTTGTCTTCGGAAAGGTAGTAAGGTACGAAAAACTGTTCTGCCAACTCCACATTACAGGGAAGGGATGGAATTTCAGGGAAAGACGACACGGACGTTAATGAAGACAGTACTACTTGCTAAGGATACAGCCAAACGAACGAAGAAATTGAGTCCAACCACGAAAACACGTCATATTCTTATGAGACCTCGGCTCCTTTGGGCCGATCGCCTCTCCTCCCTCGTCGACATCACGAGTCCCCCTCCTCAACCCGCTTCCTCGTCCTCTTTGGCATTCCCGCATACCATTCCGGAATCTCGTGTGCCCGCGGCACCGCTCGCTTCCTCATCTCCCTAATCTCTCTCTCCTCTTTTTCCGCCTCCACTCGTCGCCGCTCCTCCCTCAGCCTCTCCGTCTCTTCCTCTTTCCGCCTCACCATATCTTCAAACCTCTCCCGCTCCTTGGCGCGTTGCTCTGTCCAGAAATGAAACGGCTCGACCACGACCGGCGCGTGCGCGGGCAACAGTATTGACGCGGGCATACTCGGAACGGAGGCGTGCCCGTGGAATGGAACCGACACAGCTTGGTGCGACGATTTCCCGGGCTCGCTCGACGCCAACTTCTCTCTGTCTTCTATCCTCCGCGTCTCCAGCCTCGCGTCCACCCGAAACGTAAACGCAACCGGCTTCGTCAGCTGTGGCGCCTGTGGCACCACTGACGCGGAACTCTATAAAGCAAAGTATAGTTTAGCATAATTAACTTTTATATAAAAGTCGAGTAAAGAGAGAGTAAAAAGAAGCAGAGAGAAAAAGGCACAGATCAATAGACCGGCCCAGGCGAACTGCGCGTCAAAACAGCCAACGCGATTCGGGAGTCGATGATTCCGTTAACGGGGATAGGGATAGAGAAGAAGAAAACCTTGTCGTACCTGCGTCTTTTCGCCGAAGGGTAGATCAACTTTGGGCGAAATCGGGGAGACCGGTCCGAACTGCTCCCGCGCACCGTCATCCATCGCATCAACATCATCTTGGGGGTGCTCGTTACGATCACGGTGGCGCCAGGGTGGGGATGAGGGTCGTGCTGCTCTCGCTTCATTATCATCAGCCTTCTCCTGCCTCCTTCTCTTCTCTCGTCGTTGGCGCGAACTTGCCGAAAACCTAGATCCAACGTTCGACGTGGATGTGGAGGCTGATGGATACCGGGAAACCCTCGTGGTCTTGCTGGATTTAGATACCTCTTCGACTTCTACACGCGCACGCTTGTTCCCTCCCACCCGAAGTTTATCCCCACTCGTCTCAACAACGGGTCCGTGTACCTGTCGCGAACCTCCATCCACCAGATACGGAAACCGATGCAGTGTTGGTCCCTTGCGCTGAAAAGCACCAAAACCAGGACCAGAACCTGAAGAGGAATCGAGTTTGGGCCTATACTTGGTTCGTGCGCTCGGCAACGTTGACTTGCCGTGGTCCCTGTCCTTTTTCTTGTCGGTGGAAGAAGAACAAGGGCCTAGACCTTGCCGCTGCCGCTGCCGCGTAACGCGACGTGTTTCATCCCGTGATAATGGTTCACCCTCGTGGTCTTGGCTGGTCTTCGTCTTCTTCGTCTTCTCCTTCTCCTCCACACGGGGATACCCTTGGGAAAGTGCCTCTTTCGAGGATCCGCGCTTGCATTCAGCCTCCGCCTCAACTTCGTCCGACGTAGCAGGTATCGTTTTACCCTTTTTGTGCGCATGAGCATGACACCCTTCGTCCTGCGGTAGATCGGCGTCCTGGGTGGTGATGAGGCGCTTCTTGGCTGGCCGCATGGGTGACATGGCATGCTGTCTGCCATCCTGTAGAACAGCTCCAGAGTATGCGGGGAAACTGGGCCCGGATAGGACATTGGGCGGTGATGGTGACGGTGGATTCTTCTGCGGAGAAATTTCTGATAATCGGAATGGCTCGCGTCGGGCGCTCGGAGTATATTCATCATTGACATCGTGTTGGCGTGCGAGCGAGGAGAGAACCTGTGGGAGAGGGGCAGCATTGGCTGGTGGGGGCTGTGTCCGAGTTGGAGTCGGGACTGCATTTGGGCCCTCCACCTTCAGTGTCACAACAGCTGGCTTGGCAATAGAAGCTGATTCTTCCGTACACGCCGCAATTCGTTCGGGGAAAGCCTGTTTGCCAAGTCTAAGTTGAGTGAAAGGAAAGTTGGGGTTCGATTTCGCGTAGGTTCCAACAAAGTTTAACCGCCAATCGCCAATCACGTCAGCATCGCATTTCCAGGGAGAAAAAGGCACCAAAATAAAATAAAAGGAGGCGTACGCGCAAGGCACGAGAACACCGCATATATCAGCACCGGTGACCATAAATTGAAACGTGCACTATCAACAAGACGTACCCGATCGAGGATATCAATTTTTGACTAAATGACATGAGGCGTCCAGCCATTCCACCGGGGTCGGTGGGCGTAATAATCATCTTGGCTTTTCTGAGTTTAGTGTCGATATCGCCACTGCTTGTGCACGCGGGCGGAACTAGAAGTTCCTCCTCGGAATCAATGTGAAGAGACTGCGGGGGTGTAGGTTTAGGAACTACGGAAAGAGGTGGATCTGCTTCCAGAACACGGGAAGCTTTACTCTTGGTGATGATCTTACTAGGCACGTGTCTTGTCGGCAACACGGGACGACGCTGCTTGGTGATTCCTGCGGGGTGCACCGGACCCTTCTTTGTATTTGGCAAGGGAGAGAGAGCGTCATGAGTAGCTGACTGTGCAGGTTGTAAGTACTGACTCACAGGGGCCGCGTTGGTCCTCGGATTTCGCCTGGACTTTGGCTTGGGGCGAGGTTTAGGATCGGCAACGTTGGTCGCATCAGTGGGGCAGCCAATGTCGTCAGCGGGGTTCGAGACCATATCCTTATCGGACGACGTTTCCACATGGTCTTTCGGCTCTGGAAGCGAGTCCGGAAGGTGTTTCTCCTCGGACGCGAGTGGACTGCCGGGTGTGCTGGTGATGATACGCGAGGGACTCTGGGGTTCGACAGGGTAATCTTTCTTTTCAGGGTGATGCTGCGCGGCATGCGAGGGCCCTGACACTAGCTCCATTTCTTGCTCTAGCTTAGCTTCGGGCTGAGGCGGCGCCACATTGGGCTTACTGAGCTGCTCCACCTCCATGCGGAGCTGTTTGAGGCACTCGTCCGCGGAGCCGAAAGGATGGATTAGCTGCCGACACACAGAGTGGGCGGCGGCGGCGGGGCTGGCACGAGTGCGTGATGGTGGCTGTCTGCGTTTGCCTGGACTGGTATCATGTCCGAGGGCGAGCGGGGTTTGGATGACGAAGGGCTTAATTGATGAGGGTACCGTTCGGGTGGGCGTAGGCGAACGGGAGCGCGGCAGTGGATGGGGCGTACGTGTGGGGCGTGGGGTGAGGTCTGCGAGTGTAAGGGGCGGTGCACGGAGGTGCTTGGGCGCGGCGGGCGGGAAAGCGAGGTCTTCGTCATCTTCGACGACGTCGGTGGCGCGAAGAAGGTCGAAGCTATCTGTTAGGAGAAAGTCCGTGGAAGGGGAAGGAAGCTGAAATGAGACACTCGCGTCTGAAAGGTCGGGAAGGTGATCGAGCGTGATGTCGGTGAGCATGTCCTCTTCCATGGTTGGGTTGGACGAAGGGCGTGGGAATAACATGAACGCGTCTCGATCACGTGATCAAAGGCACATACCTGTCTCCCACACTTACTTTCCACGACATCCACGACTTGATCACTTTTCCCACCCCCCGCCTTTCCCCGCTTCCCCGCTCACTGTCGAGACTTTCTTAGATAGGACGTCCACTCCGACCAGCTGAAAACACGCTCATTCACCGTCGTCATCCATCCCGCGCGTGTTCCTCCCACAACGGCTTCTATCAAATGCCATAATGGATCACTTAACCGTTCTGTCTATCTAGCTATCTTGACAGACGGAGGCCCTTGGCCCTGGTAGAAGTTCCGAACCCCCCGCCCCCCTCTCCGCTCAAAGTGACGGATAGATAACTTGCATGATACGCAGTGATGCACGCACTAGCCAAGATGAATATGAATTACACACACGCCTTGTCCGTGAGGCCGTGATCTCCCCGGGACAACGTTCAGCCTTTAACGTGTTCGGACGCTAAAACCACTCCGCTTTAGCCATCCTCCCACTCTCCTTCAGAGAGCAGAAGTGTACGTGAACGAGCCGGTGATTGATAACCATCAGATAACGAGTCGCTCTTCTTCCCATTCCCAGTGCCTTCTTTCTCCGCCTAAAATCGCCCTCGAACCCAGTATCCCGTTTTAACGCTTTACACGGATTGCATCCGGCAAAGGTCCCTTTGCCAAGGTCAACTACTTAGCCAAAAATTGAATACGTATCTGGCTTCACTTCTTCCCTTCTAAAATCGTCGTCTCTCGGAACTTTTGTGTATTGCTTTCAGGCACCGAGACTTCCCTGTCTCTTTCTCTTTTTTCCCAACCTTGTGCGATCAATGTGACCGTGCAGTACACACGCTCCTGCCGGCTGTCCCGCGCCCGCCCTACTTACCCTGGCGCACTATCCGCGTTAGAAATGAATACACCATCCCGCACTCTCCTTCTGGTCCCCTTTGCCAAGACCGTTTCATCGCTGTTGAAACTCAACAGTCGACGGTCCGATGGACAACAGACAACAGACAACGGACGGCCCCCGGAAGTATTGTGGACGCGTGAGATCGCCGCACGGTGCGAGACACTCCCTCCCTTTCCTCCAACATACAATGTAATTATAATTCGTGGTTTATCCAACGCATCAGGCTTTTGCAAATGGATGAATGTTGTTGACTCCGAGTCCGAGGCAATCACACACACACATGCGTACACACGTTCCGAAAGGTGTTGCGAAATATTATCGTTCTCTCACTCTCTGCGACCCTTTGTTTCGTTCTTTCTCTGCTTTCCGAATTGAACCCAGGTCAGCGAAATGCCAAGGCATTGCACAGCGTGCCGTAGTTGTTTCCGTTCCAAGTCAGCGACTTTTTAATTTTATTTACCAATGAAAATACACAACGAACGCAAAAGGGGGGAAGGGAAGGGAAAAGGGGCGCCTGGGGATCGCCGAACACACACGCACAACACGGAGCTGCCTCGGGAGAACCATCCGTTCCACGACACATACACATAATGACTTTCAGGGCCAACGTTTGCAACCCTTGACTCTTGTACGTCCCGCGTCCCGTATGTCCGTACGAAGTGGAGATGCTCCTGTGTGGGGTGCAGGGATCGCTCCGATCATATTTCACGTCGACGTCACAATCACTCAGAGAGTGGTTGTGGTTGTAGAAGTTCTTCTCGAGAACGCGGCGCGGCGTTCATGCACATGCAACGCGGGGATCGCTCTCTTTCCTCGTTTCGCCCTTGTTCCTCCGTCCCGTTCATCCGTTCGTGACGTCTGAGGAAATTTCGGCGTTCGATTGAAAACACGCATTGATCACGATCGATCTGCAGGGGTGGGGGAGGTGGGGGATGTCACAAAGCATGTTCCGCGTGTTTTTCTCGCTTTCATTTTCTTAAATCGTCCCGTCTGGCCGTCTCGCTTGTGTCTCCAGGTCTGTCATCGAGGCCTACCCTTCCCCTGAGTTCCCTTCGGCCCTCGGAGGAGCAAGTGATCCAGAACATCACTTGCCGCGGTATCGATACGATCGCGCGGTCGTCGTGCACCGGTACATCATCCGTTCGTATCATCTCCGTCCCGCTCTCGACGGTCCCCTTCGTTCCCTGGTCGTGGGTCTCTGGGAACCAAAAGACGGATTACGGAACGCGAAACGCGGTCTGTCGATGTTATCTCCGTGTCCTGTCATATCGTATCGGCGCGTGACAACAGCGTTTTCCCAAGTTCTTCCTTATATGACGTCGTTCAGTAAGCTGTTCACTGTTAATATCGGAGTACAGAAAAACAAAACGCGGAGAGTGCGGGGGCCGATAGCAAAGGAGCAAGCCTGGGCGATCCCGGATTCGAGTTCAGGTTCGGATTCGACGGCTGTGGATGTTGAAATTCCTCGAGTGAATGATGTTGCGGAGAGACATCGCGCGGCCGATATGATACGAGATATCGTGATGACCCTGGGATCGAGCCCTCAGCTTGCCCTCAGCAGAGAAGAAGAAGGTGGTCTCGAGCAGTACGTACGATCACGTCGCCACACTGAAACCCATCATAGCGTCCCGTCCAGAGTCCAGACGAGTCTGGAGAGAAACCAGTGGTGGAGAGAAACAAAGGAAGATCCAAGGCGATGTTCTGAAAAAAGTCAAATTAAATAAGACCGTCGTTCTTTCTTTCGAGCCCCACCTTCTGATGGGGAAGACGATGACGATGACGACGAATGACGCCAGTGGCTCCGAACCACGAACCACAACGCGGTTACGAAATCGTCCAACTTGAATCTGTGGAGCCAACTCGCACCCGAGCATAAACATGGATGACACGATACAGAACGTGGGCCATATGCGCTATCAACGTTCTAGACATCGAGCATGTGGTCGAATCCATCGCGTTATCAACATGCGATTCGTCATGTCTGCAGCCAGCCCTATCGCCGATATCATGATTAGGATCAGTCTTGCGGCATCGTGGCAGTTCGAGTACGATCGAGTGACTCCTTTTCGCTGAGCTCAGCCACTCCGCTACTCAGCGAGTCGAATCGGTCCGACTGTCCGGCCTCGATGGGGGATAGAAGACGGAGTGGGGGGCACGAGGAAGGATCAGAGAGAGAAGTAGACAACGATACAAAGAGACGAGTCTCTATGGGAAGGCAACAGTGGCGAGGGCAAGTGCAGCATGTACGTGTGCTGGCAAGCACGTGAAGACAGAACGATGCAGATACAGATGGGAAGATCGTGACGATAAGGACGACGTACGCAAGCCAGTGATTAGTTGATTAGCTGATGATGACGAACTCTATGAGAAACACTTGGACAATGATGTCCTGATGGCTGATGGCAGCAGCGCCGCCGCCGCCGCCGCCGCATCAGATCGATCCGAGGGAGAAGGTAGTGTGAATCTGGAGAAAAGGGGGATGGGGGACGGAAAGAAGGAGTGGAAAAACAAAGGAGCCCGTGAGGGGTGGAGAATGAACATCACCCGGCCTCCGCGTGCGACCCCGGTCCCTTCGCTTTGCGTTCGCCGTTCTCCCGTCGTCCCTTTTGCTTTTTACTCGTATCCCTCAACCGATTCTTCTCCCGTAACCTGAGGCTGTTGCTTCTTTGCGAACCTTGTTTCGTAGAAGCTCATTGGGTTGGTCTTCTTATCATCAGCACATTGATCACCTATCAATGATCGTGTGCATGATGACATGATCGGTGGCGACAGGTGGGAGGTGGATTCGAACAAGCCAAAGGAAGACGAAAACCTCTTGAGCCCAGTGAACCCGAGCCTGAACCTCAGGATCAAGGTCCCCCCCACCCAGTTGCGCCTGCTCGGCGGCCAAACATGTCGTCATCTTCACGTACCTGGTTAATTTAGTAAACATACACCCGCTTGCACACGCACACGCTTCCGTTAGTTTGCAAAAATCAAATCGATGAAGCTTCTCCCCACACAAGCGCGCGTACCCCGTCAACACGAGGCGAACCGGGAAAACAAAGAAACAGAGCAAAGAAGAAAAAAGGGGACCGGACAAATATTCGATCAGAAATAACCGTCAGACACAGGCCGAAGACTGAAAACAACAACACCGATTCAATCCGAACCTCCCTACACAAAGACACACTTTTCTCTCCCCCCTTCCACATACATATCCTCGAACGTGCGTCGACGGGAAGCCCAGAGTGAGAAGCAGGGAAACTGAAAACAGGGGGATGGACACTGCCAGGGCGTAGATGTGATTGCCAACGAGGCCCCTCCGAAGCCAAAACATCCCTGGTCACATGCGTTCCAAAGGATCCGTGTCTGCCTCACTGACAAATACCTCAACCTTCCTCAGCGCCTGCCTTTCCTGTTCCGTCAACCCCGGCCCTGAAAATGATGGTGACGGTCCATGTGCCAGTCCCAAAGTCGACGTCGTCTGTAGGACAGCCTCGCCATGGGATAATGAGGGGTCGCCTCCATTTGCAAATTCAGTGAGCGTAGAGCTCAGTTTGGAAGCCAAAATGGGCAGGTAGCCGCGTTCGGTATTCGTGTGGCCACCTGCTCACGGGAAGCCCATCATATAATATTGCCGGTACCGTGCAAATGACAGCGTTAGCGTGTGCGCCACAGAAGGTAAGCGACAAAAAGCGATGTGGGGAGGAAAGGGTCGAAGGCAAGGTCCGAACGCCAAGAAGAAGAGGAGATGCTCACAAAGGACAACGTATCTCCCCGCTGCGACCGCCGCCAAGACATCGTGCTGGATCATGGAACGTGGACGAGTCAGTAAAATACACCTTTTTGTGTAATAATCTCGTCAACATGACGTGGAAAGGGAGCCACAAGCGCAACGATGACCGAAACCGTCGGGGCCACACACGAGAAGCGATAGAACAGCACAGGATATTGCGAAAAAGGACGTACGTGTGCCATTTCGCCAGTGAAATAAACGTCCGCATCGACGCCATTAAGAACCGAAGCACCTGACCCCGCACAGATCGCAACCGTTCGCACCTTGCGCCGCACCAAGGGGCGTCCGACGTCGACTTCGTACCGAATAGGGAAAGAGACATGCAGACCGAGCACAGCGGGAAGGAACGGGAGCAATGCCACACGCAGATCGTCGTTCGGAATCAAGAGTGGCACCACACACGCGCACAAGGCACGCAACGACCGGTCAATTCGAGTTCCATTGTATAAGCACGTCATTGAAACATGTTTTAAAAAGGAACCAAGTTTGCCTGGGCTTACCGTGCCGGAGGCGGAGATGCTTCTTGATCCTCCCGACGAGCTCCTCGATCGAGAGCGGATCTGGGAGCGTGAGCAGCCTGCCAAGTCCGCCCTCATCGTT
>JBBPPY010000342.1:0-25384 GCA_038092195.1 Leccinum barrowsii
CTGTTGTGTAAATTTATGATCTGAAAATAATATTGCCAGATATACATTTATCTGGATATATCAGACTGATAAATAGTTGATCATATTCAGCTATGTATATCAGCACTTAAAAATTTTCCTGATGATAAAGTCGGAGTAAGATGAGAAGAAGATAACTTGTACGACAGCCATTTACCTCTCGCAGAGAATGCCGTCGGGCAGGTTGTCTAATATCCGGTTGAAGAACTTAGCAATATTCTCCTCCGAATAGGCGATTTCTGGATCCGGGTAGGTCTGCCATTGTTTCGAGCTACTCGACCAAAGCCCTTGCACGTTGAGGTGCTTCAAGATGAGATCGATCGAAGTGGACGTGTTCCCAAAACCAAAAATTCGTTTGTCGCTGAAGAGGGTCTGCACGAATCTCTTTGTCTTGGCCTTGTTGAGTATCCAACGAAGTGCGGATGTGTCTGTCTGGATCAGGGGGTCCATGGATTCACGGTATGTATCCACCACCCGACGCGTCGTACTTGGGATATTTGCTAGCTGTAAGTGGAGTTAGTTGATTGGGGTTACTGAATGGCTGAGCGTTAGACGCACCGCAGCCAGTGAGAGTGGCGTATGATGCTTAGTAATGACTGTCAAAAATCGACAAAGAGAGAAAGGAATAGAATTACCCTTTGAAGTGGCATAGTGGATTCGACTTGATGGTATTCGTTGTGGTGGGGATCGATGGCGCGACAGATGAAAGAGACATTCTGAATACGGCAGAAGGGGGGGTGGCTTTATCGATCGATTGCTAAGTATGAACACGTTGAAAGTGGCATAATTGAATAATGTACACACGGGCTATTACTTAAAGGGACAACGCGTAATAGAATTCTTTAGACCAATATTTATTGAGCCAAAAATCGCTCAACAATTCGCAACTACTCTCCCTAGTCAAACGAGCGTGAGCTTCTTTGCCAAAACTCGGGACCATGTGAGCAGGAGAACGAATGTGCGACATAGGGATCACACTTCCGATTCTCGCGCCGCCAGTTTTGGTTGCTCTTCTAAGTAAATTCATCCCTACTACGGGATGAATATTGCTTGGTTCCCCTGTTTGAGTAACAATATTGAAACCCTGTACGTATGTCGCAAAGTAATCAGTGTTCAACGGACGGAATACGAGTCTGATCTGGCCAACCATGTGGCCTGTCGTTATCGGCTTAGTGAACCTTGAACGTTGAGTAGGACCGAACGAAGCATACCTTCAATCCCTCGTCGAGGCCAATCACTCTCGGGGCCCGGACTTATGATGATTGTGTCGTAGATGCCGTGGGGGTGGTCATCGGAAGGGGGAATCGCTCGAAGGGTTTGCGGAGCGTCTACTTGTTCTTTGTGGTAAAGATACTGCTGCAAACGGAATTTGTACCAAACCTGGATTCGATCAAAGGGGAGCGGGCAATCGTCTTGGGTAGTAGTGGCGGAGATGGGGTGGTCCGAATGACGTTGGACACGTTGCAGAAACTCCGCAATTGCAGGACGAAGGTCCGGTAATCCGAAAAGAATGGCAGCCTCATCGACGGTCGTGCGAAGGGATGGCTTGGTTGCGAGATGGAAAGCGGTAGTAGAAGTGGAGAACGTACGGTGTGGGGTCAGGGCACGGGGAATGGAGCCGCTGGCGAGGGCGTTGGCGATAACAAAATAATTGACAGGGGCACGAGGGAGCCTCATATTGTCACGAAGGTTGTGGGAATCAGATTCGAGATCGCCGTTGTGTTCCTCCTCCTCCTCCTCTTCGTCGTCATCTCCACTGAGTTTACCTTCGCGACGACTTTCAAAATATGTTGCGATGTCGAAACGAAAACACTTATCGGAGCGGTCAAGATATCGGGCTATTTGGTCGTAGTAGTTTTGGTTGTTACTAAGCCGAGCAGGCACCTTGACCTCTTGGACGTGAGCGTGCTCAGTCGCATCGGCGGACCATTGGGTGACCGGCCCCGAACGTCGGATATTAGAGACGACGCTTTGAAGTAATTCAAGCTTCGGAATTTCCCAAGCTTTTCGAACGCCTGCCCGGATGATTGAGTCTTTGTTATCGTGAAAGAGTTGGAGGGTATGTGATAATTTCTCCAACGACCGATCAGAGAAAGCGGGGGCCTGTGCGAGGTAGCGAAACTCAACGAGCATGCGGACCGCGATAAGAAATTGACGAGGAACGGCGCCCGCGATGACGCCGATGATGTAACGCTGGACGGAGCGGTGGTCACGCCCAGTTACCTGCTTCAACTTTGAAAGGCCGTCCTCGAACCCACGGTACCCGACCATAGGTCGGATAAGGCTAAAGCGATAGTCGATTTCGGAGGGCGTGACGACCTCGATGCACCAGTGTACGTCGTGGTCCCAGGAGAAACGGAAGAAGTGGTGGAGGGGTTCTATGTGAAGGAATTCAGAAGGGCACGAGAGGGGCCAGTCCAGCCAGCATGGTTCGACAACGCCATTCAGCTGAAGGGATCTGCAAACCTTAAGAAACGCTTTGTAATCTTCTGCGGAGGACTTCTCAAGCGCTTGGCGGATTGCGGCGAGAGTAATCAAACCCGTGCGCGGATCATGGAGAAAGGAATCGCCGAAGTTCCTGGATATCGCGACAGTAAATGGAGACGCTTTTGGGTTAGTGCATGCCAATAAGCTCAGCTCCGGTGTGTCAGCGATATAGGCCGCCAGCGGGGTAAAGCAGTATCGCAGGTTGCCCACAGGATCATCCATCATAATTCCAACGCGGGCAGCCGTTTTCACTGGTTCCAAGATGATATTTAAGGAATGATGGATGATCCGGTCGTGCATGAGACCCCGGACACGGGAGTCTTTGTGGGGAAACTTCGCCACAGGGAGGAGAGCGAGGAGGAGGTATGTATGCATCGAGATCTTCGAACGAACATCTGGGGCGATATTCGCGAGACTAATAAGCAATGGGTAGGCCATACGATTTCCGCTCATTACGGAAATATTCGTTTTATCTGAGGATAAAATGACGCCCAGCGTCGTCGCGCCATCTGGAAGCGCATCCTAATTCTCGATGAGTGCGCAGGTCAAGGTGGTTCGAAAACGACAAACCTGAATGGCCCAAGCGCGGTCGCCGCTGAGCCAGTCCTCGTATACGCGACAGATTCGAGCTGCTGACGTCCAGATTTTCCGTGGGACGAAAGAAATATGCGGAGCAAGGAGGGGGTGGCTCAAAAGAGATTGAAGGCATTCCAGGGCGGGGCGGTAGAAAAGGCGGATGGGTCGTTTCATGGGATAGTCAGGCTTTATGAGTCTGCACATCCACTGAGGTCCAGGTGGAAGACTCTCTACGCGTGCTCGAAGGTCTTTGGCGGTACGAAATGAAAGAGAGAGTCTTCTCGTCTTATTGAGAATACTGTCAGTCATTCAAAAGATTGTACATCATGACGAGGACTCACAATTTTGAGAGATAGAAGAGATTGAATGGCAGTCATGCTAAGCCCCGAGCGCACGCACCACGACGAAAACTCCCACTCCTCACTGGACGAGAATGGGTAGTATAGGTTTGCTCTTCGCTCCTTAGAATAATCGTCTTTCCAGAATGAATCTAAGAAGGTGGAACCGCCAGGATAAGTTTTACCACAACCAGGATATGTCTCCGTGAACGTTGGTTGATCGATGGCTGAGGCGTCGACCTCCATTTCGATCTCTCCAGGCTGGTCAGCGAAGCCCTCCTGGCCCGAGTTATCGAATGACGGAGTAGGAAGAAACGGAGGGTCGCGATAGTCGTCGTCCGCAGATGCGTCAGGTGGGGCCATATCCCAGTCAAGGTCATGAAGAGGGTCTTGTACCAACGACTGGGATCGGAGCTGGCCGAAGTTTTCCTCGTACCAATTTGCGGTGTAGCAGAGTCCGGTGGGCTGATTCATGTGCTGGAGCACGTTGGTCTCGGAGCAGAATTTCTTTCCGCAGCGCGGACAGCTAATATTTTTGACTCTTCCTCGATTGTTTTTTGTCCTGGGCATGATGTCATTAAGAAGAAAGACCTGGAGTCACGTTACCGTGTCGCAGACTCGCGGCTTTAGTCACAGCCATGCACTTTTGAAGGCGGACTGATCGTCAAAAGGGATCTTATTCTTGCAAGGCTTGCCGTCGCACCGAGTCACTCGGAGACGATGACAGCTAAAATGTATATGCTGCTGATACATGGTACTCTGAAAAAACGAAGTCACTATAAGTCGTACCATAAGAACCCTAGAGCGTGAAGGGCTGGTCCACGTGGTCGTTCTGCACAATCACGTGAGCTAACGAGTATCCGCGCCTCCTTGGTCTCTTCCTCCTCACGTCGCTCATCTCACTACCACCTTCCTCGTCTTCGTCTCGCTGTCGTATTTCCGGCGTCCCCGTCCCCCTCATCCTCATCCTCACCTCACCATTGCAGCACCGTCGCTGTCGCGTCTCACACATCCTCGTCCTCGTCTCCCCCATCCCCACCTCACCGTTGCGGTTGTCCCACCCTCACCCTCACTGTTTCTCGCCGTCTCCCATGTCAATGTGTAAGTACGGCAAACGTCGTGTTACAAGGCTACTAAAATCGTGTACGCAGGTTCATGATAGAGACATGTTTATAGGCTATCGCGACGGTGCTGTTGGGCACAAGTTTCAAGGTAACTCGGGAAGAAACCAAGTGCCTCCTTGACAGACGTGACAAGCCGGACAAAACCGGAGAGCGAACAAAAACGGGGATACGGAGTCGGATATGAACACGACCGGCTGGTGGTAAGTTTTGATGGGGGTCGCCGCTTAGTACAATGCATCGAGACAGACATTGAACTAGAATAAAAAACATCCAATGGGATAACATAACGAAGTGTACTATTGTAGTCAGTCGGCCGGGTGGACCAACGGTTGTGAGCACACTAATGTAGGTGCCGAAGACTTCGTTTACTCTAATTGTTCTATAGTTAGTAACACCGTGACTGGTTACCTGGGTAGGCACCAAATTGAGCAATGTCATTGTTCGCATCGCAACTATGAGCGACGTCGACTCATCCCTCAAATTCCCGCCTCCTCTCCAAACTCCTTTCGACAAGCGTGCATCCGAGCCACACGAACCTTTTAATGTTTCTCCCTTCACGGTTCTCGACCACCACCACAGTAATATCATTCCCGAGATCTACTATAGGTCCACCGTAGGCTTGACGCCGAGTCGCAAGCGTCGGTTGCAATCAAGTTTTCGCGATTTTCCCCACCAACCTGATGCCTGGAGTAACACCTCCAAAGTTTTTGACGGCGGGGACTCGGGCAGGGAGTCAAATGATGATGACCCGGTCATCGCAAGCGAGGTAAGTAAGAGGTTCAAAGTGGTATTCGTTGACTGGGTCCTCTAACAAATTCTTAGACGCCAGATCGACCAATGCTTCCAGATGTGCCTTGTCCCCACAATGGAAGAGAAGCTTACCTCTTGCTAGAATCAGCTCGAGCCGACCGTCGTATCTCGCTGGCGCGCGAGACCCTCGCTCTCCAACTTGTCCACCGCAACACTCTCGTCTTACAGTATAACCGCATGGTACTGGAGAGGGCACAAAACGACCTTCGTGCTGCTGATCAATTTGTTGGGCATGTACGCCTGATGATTCGGAGAAGCGGCCATACTGCCGCATTCGAGTACGCAATGCAAGAGGATCTTTTGTGTCTGGTAGATGCATCTGGTACGTACCTACTCACTCGACTAACATCGTAACTTGGAGTATTGATCTACCCTATTTTGCATCATAGATCAACCATGTCCACAAGTACGGTTCCCCATAGACGTTGACCTCTCATAAGTACAAAGCACAAATTCCAGCTGTATTTAGGCTCTAGTCTGGTAGCATAGAAAATGTGCATACTCCTGTTATGTCGTACATACTAGATTATGATATAGCTGATCGAAAGCTTAGGCGTGCACTCATCATTTCTTGAACGAAACGACCCTCTGAGAAGAACTTTTTCACCAACGATACTGCACATGGTGCAGGCCAGCTGTGCTCGCAACTCTCCTACCTTCCTATGCCAACCATTCGATGCCGTTCCCCATCATAACTGCTGACTCAATACCTTCGGGATCTCAGTCGTCCTCCGTGCCCATTGGATTCGGTAGTCTACGAGGCATGGATTCCACCAGCAAACAATGGAGTGCGTTCTTTCTCGCTGTCTTCGTTCCATCTGCTGAAACCCGACAGAACTGGGCATGCATCGTCGAATACGACTGATCAACTTCATCCGAAAACATGTAAGACCAACGATCTCCTCTGCTAATCCAAGTTGACCGCGTCGCTCTTGCATAGGAGTTGATCCCTGCCCGATGCGGCCAAACTGACAGGGGCCGAGTCGTTCTTCACTTCCGACGTCTATCTTTTCCCTGTCATCGAAGATGACCTTCTACTCCGTGTGTTATTCCCTTGCCTGCTATTATCCTCGCTGCATCGTTCACCCATCTAGAACTCGATTTCGACGACGACTCGTCCGACGAGGACGAAGACAATGCGCCCTCCGCCGAATCCAGCCCGCCTGCAGATCTCTCCAGCGCCCTCGAACGCATCCAAATCCTTGAGAGGAAGCTATCTCGCGCACAGAGCGACTTGTTCGACTACAGAAAACTCGACACCCAAAATCTGGACCTCGCAAGCATCGCGGAGATCAGATCCATCGACGAGCGAGGCCATCCGGGATGACGATACGCATTACTTCAAGAGCTACGGATACAATGGTATGTGTCGTGCGTCGCGGACACATACGAACGATAATCACTCGACACGCTCCAGATATTCATGCCGTGATGATACAGGACAAAGTCCGCACTTCCTCATACGCCTCGTTTATCCTCACAAACCCCATTCTGTTCCGTGATGCCATCGTTCTCGACGTCGGGTGTGGAACTGGCATTCTTTCTCTATCCGCGGCCAAGTCTGGCGCGAAGCATGTCTACACCATCGAAGCGAGTGATATCGCCGAAAAGGCTGAAAAAATCGTCCGGCAAAACGGCCTTGAGGGCGTTATCACGTATGTCACCTATTTTGAACTCCTTCATCGTGATCTCATCTTCCTTGGTCAACACCAGTGTTATACACGGCAAAGTGGAAGAAATCACTCTTCCCGATGGCGTCGACCACGTCGACATCATCATATCCGAATGGATGGGTTACGCGTTACTCTACGAATCGATGCTTGATTCCGTTCTGCATGCGCGTGACAAGTTTCTTCGTCCGGACGAGGGTGTCATGGCACCAAGTCAGTGCAGGATTATGCTGGCGCTCTGCGAGGGCAGTGAAATCATGAAAGACAGGGTGGACTTTGGACCGACGTTTATGGTGCGTCTTTGCTCGATCGTGCGATCAAACGAATCACGTCCGCAATCAGGTTTCGATCTTTCCGAAATGGCACACGACGTCTACGAGGATGCCGTCGTCGATGTCGTCGGCCCAGAATCGGTGGTCAGCGAGCCATATCTACTCAAAGTAAGCGTCTCCTCCTTTCTTTTTCTCGTGCGTACAAGCTACATATCCCTTAGGATCTCCATCTAAGAACCATTACGCCCCGCCAACTCGACTTTATGTCCACGTTCTCGCTCACCTCGACTTCATCCATGCGCACCAAAATTCACGCGCTCGTGCTCTACTTCATCAAAGACGACGACGACGTCCTCGCGGAGGTATGGCCGATCGCCGGCAAACCCCCACCCAAGCGTATGGCTAGCGTCGGCCCAGGATTGAAAGAACGCGAAGAGAAGCGAGTCATCAGTTTCAGCACCGGACCGACGAGTGAACCTACACATTGGAAGCAAACGACCTTTTTGCTCGGGGACCCCATCGCGGCGGAGGAGGGTAGGTGTTTCTTTTCTCTCTCTCCCTCTCTCGCTTCATTTTACGTTCATAGGTACAGTCGTCTCTGGCACGTTTTATTGCAAAAAGAGCGAAGGAAATTCGAGGGAGCTCGATGTCGAGATCCATTATTCGGTCAGGAAGAGTGAACATGCGTTACCGAGTGAGGTGGTCGTGCAGATCTACAAGGTCCGGTAGGGACATCCCAATGTGTGCTATAATTAAATTCGAACATGTGAACGAATCGGAACGTCCCTAACATCGAACCGTTCACAAAATGAACAGGTGGGGTAGTATTGCAGGCACGTAGGAGTACATGTGATGTAGAGTAAGTATGTGCGCGAACCTGTCCATGTGTACAAACATAACAAACATCGCAAAGAGCAGTACTAGTACTTCAAACTTTTGAAAATGTCCGGTCCGAATCACAAACAGTAGACTCGCGAGGTGACACGAGCGTATGTGACGATCGCAGAGAAGAAACACTCGATCGGAACTTGCCAGCATCGATGACGCTTCCGCGTGCTACCGTCCCTATTCCAGCCATCCCCACAGAATCCATTCCAAACTCGGCCGCGGGCAGGGTCGCTCGACTGAGAGTCACTAGAATCTCTCGTGCTCCGTCAACAGCGCCGACGTGAGAACCCGCGAGGTCCTCCGACTTCCTGAATCTCGTCTACGCTTCCGAGTCGATGGCGTTTCAAACGTTCCTCGTGCGGCAGCCACACCGCTTCTTGTGATTCCCGCAGCGTCGCGACGACCACATTCGCCCGCCGCAACATCCGAGTCTCGGGACGGCATGGGCACTGACGAGCAATGAGGCGGGATGGGAGCGGCCGTGAAGATGTGGTTGTGTAATACTCGTGGGTAAAACTATACCAGGCCATCTTCTGAAATCCCGGGTACACGCACGGAGGCAACACGGAGGTGGCGACTCGGATCATCGTACGCATCGTGGCTCTGGATGGACCGGTCCCGGGATGTACCCAACAGCATACCGTCGAGATGACTGACACCGCTCCTTCCAGGCCACCGTAGAACTCGCAGCAACCTACGCCGCCCTCATCCTTGCCAACGACGGCATCGAAATCACGGGCAATTCGCACAAACTTATGACGGCATATTTGACGAGATGCCATCGCGAGTGCCAGCGTGGCAAAGTACACCGCGCAAAGCTCAAGAACGGCGACTGGGTGGCTGTCAAGACCCGGAAGTCCGACGTGACCACCGAAATCGAATGGGATCTCGGCGCATCTCGCGTCGTGATTAGATATTTGAGAACTGCTTAGCCTTCGTACGTGAACACTCATTTCTCATCATGGACCTGGCCTGCGGACGTATGTAATTCCAAACGCTTATATGGGACGAACCGAGCTGATGCGGATCATGTTGGACGACACAGCAGATTCCTGTCCGAGAAGGAGACTTGGCGCACACGAAGTCATCCAAGTCGGATTTGCCAGCGATGCTGCATCGTCTTCGAAGAGGGGACGCGGAAGCTGGTCGTACTTCAATCTGACTGACGCGCCACTCGATCGGTGGCGGTCATCCTCCCGCCCTCCGTCACGGTGCCACCCAATGTAGAAAACTGCCAACTGCTAGAAGGAGTACTACCTGACGTAGGTTTGATGACGCGCTGACGTTCCCAGTTTCAAGAGGTCGGTACAGCGTGCGCATGACAATAGTGTGCACACTGCCATTGTTAGTAACACCCTCGTTGGCATCGATTCATCCATAAGCTCAGCAACGACAGATGCCCAAGGAACTCGTCTTTCTCGGAAGGAACACGAGGTGAGCGCTTCCTAACTTGGCAAGTGCGATGGATGGTTGACTGGCATGCGTATCAGGGTCGTTCAAGGTTGGTGCTCGTGGGTCTTGGCCTCCTACTCTTTCGATGACGGTTTGGCCATAGGAAAACAACCAAGCGCTTGGCTCGCCCGTGAACCGTATCAAGATTCTGGGCTTCCGCATCCCTCACGATGGTGCACAGTACTGGCACTATCTCGTGTTTCGGGCCGTCACACTGTCGGTCGACGTAGCGTTCTGGTTGAGCAAGGAGCGTCAGTGGGTTCCGCGGCTATTTGGCCGATCGAATTTCGAGGACGAGCTGGAGCGGTCGATGAGAGGGTTTGCGAAGAGCACGTTGGGAATAGATGTTGGGTCGGGTGTCTTTGACTGGTACTGCAATATTGCTGGTGCCTTCCAAGGCATTCAAACTGCTCTACTTCATTCGGGGCCCACCAGTCACTAGCAGAAGCGATTTCGATCTAGTCTACTCAATTCGCTTCGTAGCGTAGACCAAGCTTAACGTCGCTTAGACTCAGTACAGCGTCACCTCCATTGAGCTCGTCCGAGCTTCACCGCTTTCGAATTCCTCGCTCTCGCTGACGCCAAGGTACCTGCTGTCCAGCAACAGGCTGACCGCTCAGTCACTCCTCGGCGCTGTCAGTGGTAATCAGAGCAGGGATCACCGATAGAGCACTCGTCACCGGTCACCGGTCACCCGGGCCCCTGGCTCAAGTTCCTCGTGGGAAAGTTACCACTCTCGACGCCATTTACCAAGTGAGTACCCCGCACTGGCAGTGCCCTCCTGTCCCGTTCGAATCAAGTGACCCTTCCCCCAGCCAGTGGTACAACAGGCCTTGCGCCTCTGTCTCAAGCGCCAGCGCCAGTTCGAGTTACGTCGCGTGTGCGTCTTCACTTAGTCACCCGTCACCAAGTATACCCACTGGGCCCACGCCATCAACCTATCGGATCCAGACATTCTTCAGTACCAACTCGGCACCTCCGTCGAGGCTGAGCTCGCCAAGACATTCCTCGCCAGTAGATCCTGAACATGCGGAAGGACCTCCAAGGCATCAATGCCGCCACCGTCCAGGATTCCTCCTCACAGTGGCTCTCACTCGTGGATGGTGGCTCCAATCTGGAGCAAGTACCTCTGGATGCTTTGTTTACAAAAGCGAGAGCGGCGGACGTCGTCGTCGGCGTAGACGCCAGTTCGGACGATCCTAATCAATGGCCAAGTCGGTTTTCTGCGTCGTCCTTTATGAATGGTTCCAGAGTACTGAACATACGACAGCGGGACAACGCTTCTCACTAGCTCGAAACACATTTCTTCTATTCTCTCTGCATCGCATCAAGCATTTCCTCCCATTCCATCATCCCCCAAGACTTCATCAGCACGGGAGTAAACCAAAGACCGACATTCTTTGGTTGTAACCCAACTTAAACGCCTGCAGAATACCCTCTGATCATTCCCAACTCATTCCCGTTGGACGGAAGTCCCCCCTCGTCCAAGTAAGTACGTCCCTCTGCACACGCTCGCGTTGCTCATCGACGCACAAGCACCGGAGATTTTCAACTTATCTACACCCCTCCTTCGACCGCCGTATTTATGAACCAAGCCTTCCAAAACACCCTCGGCGGCTTCCAACCCAACACTACCCTTCCCGATGCATACATACTCAAATCCAGACTTGCTCGGGGCAGCCGAGGTGGAGGAGTTTTTGAGCAACGACAGGGACGAGTATATTGGTGGGGCGGGTGGCCCTTGTGATCGCGATCGCAGGCGGGATCATATTTATGTGAGTGTCCTCGATCAGTGTTGTTCTTTTGTTAACGTACTTGCAGTTTCTGGTGGAGGAAGCACATGGAATGAAAATGCCGATATTCCCGCGCAGTGGACGAGTTGAGAGAGGACAATGAGCCCTGGAAATTTTATGAAAGTGACCGCTCGGGATACTGTATACGAGATTGGCAGCGGTTGACGCCATTGTAGACATTCTTCGGATCATCATCTACTACTCGTGTTATGTCGTACATACTACTACTAGATTATGATATGGCTGATCGACAGCTTACATTTGCTGGCAACGCGGGACCGTGTCTCACTTTCTCGATTTCTGGGCCGGCGTTTGACGGAGTCCTACGGTAATACTTAACACGCTCAGCCCTCGACAGTCTGTGCCAGACAGGTGACAGACTGTGATGCGGGTGCGAAAATTATGTGTCATAGTCCGCACTGTCGCAGAAGGGGTAAGCGTGTGACAAACTGTCAGGTGTCGGAAGTCCTAGGCACTTCGGCTAAGTGAAAAGGCCGGTTTGCTGATGTACGCCAATGTGTGATCGCGTTCTTCTTTCCACGCCGTGCTTCCGCAGCCATGATGGCATCCTTGTTCGCGTGGAATTCAGATAGCGCTTCATCCATCAGAGCGAGGTGGGACTCATCCAAACATGAGGCCTGTCCCAGATAACGAAAGTCCATCAGAGCTCGGAGTGCCACCACGAAACGCTGTGGAGCCGCACCAGCTATAACTGCGATGAAGTATCTTTGGATATGACGATGTTCGGCGCCCGTAACTTGTTTGATCCTTGAGACGCCTTCTTTAAAGTGACGGAACGCGGTCATTGGTTGTAAAATAGACATGCGAAAATCAATTTCGGCCGGAGTAAGCACGTAGATAGCCCAATGAAGGTCGTGATCGCCAAATTCCTTGTGCCAGTGGTGTAGCATTTCTGGAGTCAAGAACACCGAAGGACAGGCGAGCGGCCAGTCCCTCCAAAACGGCTCAGCAACTCCGTTAAGCCGATACTTCTCGCATGCGTTGAAATATTCCTCGAGTGACAGAGGGTCAGTGTTCAGCTTGGCCAGTTGTGAAAGGGTAAGGCGGGCTGTCCTCGGTGGCGATCGTATCTCGTCACCGAACTCCAGATACGTAGCAATGGTGAGAGGCGACGTCTTGTCGCGTACGCAGGCCAACATGCGTGCTTCAGGAGTGTCGACGATGTAAGCAGCGAGTGTAGTAAAACAATGGCGTAGATTGCCTACGGGATCAGACATCATGATGCCTAGCTGAGCGGCTATCTTTAGCGGTCGCAAAATGACATCCAAACACTCGTGTTTCAGGCGGTCCTCCAATACACCACGCATGCGCTTGTTGCGATGAAGAAACTTCGGTACCGGTAGCAAGGCAAGGAGGCAGAAAGAGTTGGTGGAAGATTTCGATCGGGTGTTCATCCAGACATTTGCAAGGCCAAGGAGCAACGGGTGTGCTACACGATCGCCGGTCATCGCTGAGATATTCGTTTTGTCTGATGAAAGAATTGTTCCCAGCAATGTTGCCCCTTGGGGAAGCTGAGACTGGATGAATCTTTGTAAAGTTTCGACTATTGTAATATAAAGAAACAGACGTACCTGATGATCCCATGCGGCATCACTACTCATCCATTCGGAGTATTTGCGAACTAGTCGGGCAGACGTTGTCCAAACGCGTCGAGGGACGAAGTCTAATTTGTCATGGAAAAGAGGGTTCGAAAATAGGGCCTCGAGGCAGTCAATGGGATCTCTATAATAAAGGTGCACTTTCGATTTAGTGGGATGTGTCGTTTCCATGCGTTGACATTTCCATTGCGGCCCAGGAGGTAGCATCTCCGCAAGACCTCTAAGCCGTTTGGCGGACTGAAACGATAGCGAGAGTGTCTGTATCTATTGAAACCGTAGATAAACTTGAAGCCGTTTTTTTAGAAAAAAATATCCGAGACCCACCATACGAAGGGACAAGAACTTGTCGATGGCAGCCATGCTGAGGCCAGAGCCTAACAGCCACTGCCCGACCTCCCATTCGCCGCGGTTGGAAAAGGGGTAAAAAAGATTATACTTCCTCACTTCAGTGAACCTGTCGCTGTCGAAGACCTCCATGAAGGACCTTCCTTGACCATATATGCGTCCAGCACCCTCGAAGAAATCATGTGCTTCAATCTCCAACGCGTCACCCGCCACTTCTCCATGCCCATAACCGTCAACGTCCATCGCATCATCTTCATTCGCGGTAAACATGGGCTCTTCATCTTGGTGGTGTTCGAGTGGGACAATTTCATCTTGAATACGTACTAAGTCGTTGATCCATCCGTGACAGGTTGATCTTGGTTGGCTTAGATGCCGACTGACCCTAGAGGAGTTTTTGAACGCTTTCCCGCAGTTCGGACAATGCCTCATGCGTGATATCTTCTACTTGGTAGCGATGCGATTTCGAGTTGAGAAAGTTGCGTTACTCGGAGTAGGAAGAAGGCTGCGCCGGCAATGTCCTGGTTGGAATTGAAAGTTGCGTAAAGCTACGCCGCGAATCAATTAAAATCAACCAACTTGAAGAGCATCAGAGATCACTGACATGTATCTAACGAGAACAAGTATCTGTAAAGTCTACAACACGTCCAAGTAGAATCCACAGGTTATGGTCCTTCAATCGCTGAGACTCGTACTTGAAGCCATCCTTTTGCCGTGTCTGCTGGTCTTCAGTAGCAGGTGGGAAAGGCCTCATCAGGAACGACGAACGTGGTGGAGTATAAAACGAGCCTCGAGATCCGAACAAAAATTAAGAACTAGATCAGCTTGCATTACCAGACGTCTTGAGCGTGAAGGCCACACTAAACCCATGAATCTGACCATGATTATAAATGGAGTACAATATTGCCACGTACATACTCAAGTGGGATGGTGGTGGCTGGGACAGGGACATTGTTGAAGGTTGGTCGTTTTGCTTAGAGATAACTTTTCAACAGCTGTGCACGATTGGCTCGAACACCGCTTTCATCGAGGGCGTCGATGACAACCACCAGCGGCCCGATGGGATCGAGATGATCGTAAGGTTCGATGATGAGCCGATCGACCTGCTCAGCAGGCGATATCGAAGTGCGAAGCGCTCGATCGTCTTTGACGATATTCCAGGGCGCTGACTTGTATTGTGGATCGTGATCAGAGAGGTCACGTGCAATAGTGCTGAACAGATTTTGTGGATTACGCCTCGCGACGTCAGTGCTGGAGAAGTAATAGGATGAGCCCAGTCGTTTTTGCCCATCGTAGAGCCGAGCGATCGAATGAGCCACCACGGACTTGCCCGACCCAGCCACGCCGGTAAGCAAGCACACTCGTGGGGCATCCTTGTCGGGATTGTTGAGAATATCACAAATGTCGCGGAGCAAGGACTCCCGCGTCTCAGGAAGACATCCTTTTTCTCGCAAATATCTAGCACCGAACGCGTAGGACATGTCGTTCAGATCCATCGACTCCGCTGTATTCCAGGTCAGCAAACAATCCCCCGGCAGTCCAAAGAGCTCACGCTCACCTTTATGCTCCACAATATTCATCATATGAACAAGTGACAACCACACCCTCCGTGAATGCAGTCTTGAGTTCCCCCAGCTTGGTCTCGTAGTCCTTGATTGATCCTTGCGTCTATATCAGAGAGTTTGTATTTCGCCGTCCTAATCCCTGGACAAGGATATCAGAGACAAGTAACGCGAATTCAACGAGACTAACAAATGTTTCTCTGCTTGGCATATTCAATGATGAAGTAGCCGCACTCGGTCACTTGCTGAACGAGAAGCGTGATAGTCTTAATGTGAGCCTTGATCGCCTTCAACGGTTCTGCGTCGTCGACGAAGTTAAAGACGTCCCTCATCGTGCCCGCCAAGCGAATGACTCGCTCGTCGCGATTCTTCTGGTCTACCAGCACCTGGGTGCAACACAGTTGAGTGATCAGCGACAACAAAAAGATCGAGAAAGTGACATACTTGGCTCGCAGCAGATATTACAGACCAAGCGAGCGACGCATACGGATGAACCTGTGTCACGGTGAGATCATGGGAGCATCGAGACATTGGACATCCAAATACCTGCACGATGCCAGCCACGATCTTGTTGAAGAGTTCAACTCTCCGCAACAGAGCGCTCTACGCATTATTGAATGTCTGTATTTCGCTGACGACCTTTGAAGCAACGTCGACCGCAGAGTTCAAAAAGTCAATGGCTACGGGTGTAGAACCAAGTGCGCCGCTGGTAATCGCTTCGCGGCGACAGCCTGTTCAGCTTGACGTTCGTCTCTCTCGACAACCAGCGCAAACCTGATGGTAAGATCAGAGCCATCATTCACGTTGGAAAGACGCCTCTCAAATACTTTGATCGAGGAGATCACATCAAGGAAACGAGCAACAAAATATCGGTGTGATCGTACCTCCATCGGTGAGTTTTCCCAACATGCTACCGATTGTATCACTGAGACTCCAGATCGATTCATCCTTTTGTGGAATGCGGTGATTTCGGAAAACATTGACTACGAGGACAGAACGATCGTCGCCATCACTGACAGAAGACTTTAGTTTTCTGGCGTGAACGACGAAAATGGACGCACAAAAACAGACTATCATCCCAAGTGGTGAGGATCTCTTTTGCTTTTGCTTTCTTCGTCAGTCGCGATACGGTATCGCCTGCGGAAATTTGACTTGAAATTGCCTCGAGAGCGGAAGTTTGCGCCGCTCGACTGTGTCTGAGTCTGGTTAATATAGGGTGGACGAAAAGGGAGCACGAACATCTGGACCGGTAGATGATATGGAGGGATTTGACGCCATGGAGTTGCGTGTGAAGATTGGAGACGAGCGATCCGGCAACGCGCGAGACAATAAACATTATTACTCTGCAAGCCTGTCCCCTGCTTACACATACGTAAACACTGATCGAGTACATAAGTACTTACAAACATAAATACGCTGTGCCAAAGAGCATCTTCAAGGTTTCCGACAGTGAACGACAACTCAGTGACACGTGAACGACAAGAGATCAGTAACGCACGGATCGTAGATGCGGCTCACATTTCGATTGATATCCATCGTGAAACGAGGCGTTCTGTCAGGAAAGGGGCTGAGGTTGTGCATATGGCAAAGACAAAACTCACGCGGACGAGTCCGTGAGGAGGTATGAGCTCCAATGGTATCTGCGACCGGATTGCGACGCTGGGTATCTCGGCTGCTACTAGTAGAGGCAGGAGTCCTCGTCCTCGTCATTTCACGAGGACAAGAATTGTCGGAATGCGAGATGGACGCTTAACAATTACATTCATGGAAATGCAAGTCCAAAAGCTCTGAACCATGTTCTCTGGATGGATATTGCTGCGGCATCGTATCTCGTCAGTTTCGGTTTCGTACATACTACAGTGGCGCATCATGAGCTCGGGTGATTCCGGCAGCCGGACTGGAACTGAAAATTCAGTGACGAGGTACCACTATCAACAATGCCATCATCATTCCCAAGTTCAGCACCTCATAAGTCCCGCTATTCTCTATCCGGTTCTCACTGTTCTGAGTCGGGTTCTGTATCCACGTCCTCGAGGTGCCAGTCACAGGTATTTCCGCCGGATTTCTCAGGCCCATCACCGACCTCTAAAGTTTAAGCATATGCGGGAATTCAGGATTCAGAATCCGAGTCAGATTTTGACTACGACTACGCTTATCTACAACTGGAAGCAGCACGTGCCAAGAAAAAAGTACGGCAAGCCAAAAAACACCTGGTGGAATCCAAGTTAGAAGAGCATCGCGCGCTTATCAAGCTATACCAACGGAGGGCCCAACACGTGGAGAAGAAGCTCGTCGACGCTGACAACGGGATTGGCCAGATACGTGTCGCTATCAGACAGCAAGGATATGGTGATTGTGAGTGGTTAATGACTCAGTGCATTTATGTCATCTATATCACAGTCGATTCCCAGGTATGTAGTGGACTGTGGACTGTGCTAGTAGCTTTGTGAAACTCATATTCAATAAATCTCACCTATTCGAGTATTCTTCTATTTCTTTGTAGTACAAATGATGTTGTACCAACGTACTGCAATTTTAGCGGACCCATCGAACGGTCAATAATTCAATGTCTGCGTGTTGTCGACAAGGGCGGGCGAAGGTGAGGAAGAAGGTGAGGACACAGGTGAGTGGGCGTGGGCGTACATTGCGAGGGAGGACGTGCAAGGTCGGGGAGTGCGTGTCATGACTCATGAGCGGGAGGGCGCGCGCCTCGAACGAGGGCGAGGTAGACGTCGAGGCAACGACGTGGGGCGACCGTCGTGAGCTTTCGGTGGACGAAAGCGCGCGGCTATCGCCATATGATATCGTTGATGGGGCGGGGTGGCGAGGGTGAGGGCGTGAGTGAGCATGTGAGGAAAACCGTGAGCAAGGGTGGGAGAGGGCGACGGTGCGTGGGGCTTTCTTGGGTCGCCTTCGAGATTGGGAAGCATGACTATCGACGCCCAGCCAAAAGTGATAAAATTGGTTGAATACCAACGAGGATGTCACTTCAGTTGAAATGAGTTTAAAGACTTTCACGACACTCAACCAGTGCACACGTGATCCCTCCCGCCGGTATTCCCTGACTGCCCTCAAGTGCTCCGAGTTCTTTTAATTTGGACAGGATCGGTGACCGGGTTCATATTATCCCACCTGAGACGCCGTGGGGCTGTGCACCCCTCACATAATCCAGACTCGGACCCGCATCATGATTACTTAACTTCCTGATGGGCCGGCGGCCGGAATCCTAGCCGTTTCGTGTCCGAGAACGATGGCCACCCGAAGGGCTCGCAACGAGGTAGCAAGAATATGTACCTCTCCAGAACAGGCAGAGGAACTGCGCCGTGCTTACGCGAGGCCTCAACGACCAACCCCACACGCGATCAGAGACAAGAGCTTGCTGACAAAATCGGCATGTACTATGTCACAATTAGTCTGGTGACCAGCCGTCTATGAGGTTGCCGCATTGAGAGGCAAACCGTCGATAGACGGTCTGGTAAATTTGGTTCAACTTTGGCAGGGAGCGCGGATTCGCACGGTCAGGCGATAGATAAGCCAAGTTTAGACGTAGTCAAAGTCACGTGGAAGTATGATAAGTCTTTATCCGGCTTGGACTCGCGACGCGTCCGGGTCTTGTCAATTACATAAACCAATATACGACTAGTATGAGCTCTCACTTTTGCAGCACTTCTGATTCCTCCTTATTCGACTCAAGCCCGACATCTACTCACTCTCAGAAGCAACGTCTGTCTCCAAATGATTGTATACGATCTGCTATCGACATTCTCCAAGCCAGTCGACTGAACCGCATGCGATCGAACTCGTGACGCAAAAGGTGCACCGCACCGTGCACGGAGAGACTCGGATGGACGACATAAAGGACGACCTGCAACGTACATCGAGCTTACACGGCGTGTAAGCGATCCTGATCTCTCCCAGGTGCCATCCCAGAGTATCATACGCTACTCATCGATTCTGTCAAGGAGCACATCAAGCATCAAACGTCTACACGATACGGAGTGCATCACGTCTTTCCTCCCGGACAGTGCTGGCTGACGCCGTCCTTGCCAGTTCAAGACTTAATACCAGTCCTCGGAAGCATATTGCAATGGCATGTTTCAGATGCGGGATCGTCCGTCGATCGCGGGGACTCTCACCTGGGCTCGACAACTCGATCGGCTCCTGACCTACACGTGTCGAGGACGTGCTCGGACAAGTTTAGGGATTATATACAGAGGCTCAAAAGCTGCAGTCCTAACCAACCGACGAGACATGTCCGTGAACGGACGTCTGTTCGAGATCGTCCGGCTCTGTGGGGCGGGTTCTGGCTCACGGTCAATTTTGATCAGTAGACGATCACGCTGTTCCGGGAGTCTGTAACCTGCTGTGGTTGAACTTCAGGTGCCACATATGATCACAAGGACGTCAAGAGCGGATGTATCCGTACACTGTATCATTGATAGAGACGATGCGGACGCATAGGCAGACGTTGGATCTGGTAGAGTACAATCAGGTGATTAAGTGGCTCGTCACCGAGTATCGGAACGAGGCGCAGAGGACGGTGGCCAAAGGTGGGGTCTGGTTTTCTGCTTGCCTTCGTTCCGCTCCTGACCCGACCGGCTTCTGGTGTCTCACGGTCCCAAGATACTATGAGTTCATTGGGATACTTGTGCAAATTTCCAAGATTCTTCCGGATCTTCTAGACTGTGGCATCTTCGAAAGGCATCTCACTGGTAGCACAGAATCCACTATTGGACATGGCCCCAGGTGCTCGCAGCTCTATTGACCCCGAGTGCGCATGGTCAGACAGACAGCCTGACGAGTACTATAATGTGACTCTGGGATCCTGCCCGAATTCTTCCTGCCGGCATCGCTAATTATACCGTGCCCGCGAGATCCTGTAATGGTCTGCGGCCGGGGACTGGTATAAAGTGTGGAATGGAACCGGTCGCAGATTGTGAGTTCCTTCCTGGACTGTTGCTATTCCGATGACTTCCATTCTCGCTGCTACCATATTTCTCAGTGTGGTGGCGGTCCAGGCCTCGCCAGCCCTCTCTGCGAGGCAGTCGATAACCGCAATGACGACTTCGCAGATAGACCATTTTAACCCGTACACATATTACGCGAGCGCGGGTTACTGTACCCCCTCCCAGACGCTCGCGTGGGATTGTGGAAGTACGTTGCGGCCATTTGAAGTGTTGCTCTGGGATGATATGCACATACGCTGACTTTAAGCCTGTTGCTTCTGGTGGTAAGTAACGGCGACTCCATTTGTCACGTGAGGGGCTTGACTGATGGGGTTATGGCAGGGTACGTTGGATACGACCCCAATCTCGACACGGTGATCGTCGCCCATCAAGGAACAAACCCTGAGGAAATGTGAGGTCTAATATAGTAGGCGGCGCATGTTTTGTCTGGTTTTTCTCACACACTAGTACTATGCACATAGGCAATCCCTCGTCACTGATAGGCTGATTTCTTGCTGACGAATTTGGACTCGACGCTCTTCCCAGGAATCAGCTCTGACATTGGAGTTCACAGTGGATTTGCGAATGAGCAGGCAGAGTGCGACTTGCGTCTCACCCCCACCTACCCTTTTAACTTGGTCGTGACAGCACTGCCACGGATGTTCTTGCTGCTGTACAGCAAACTATGAAAACGTATGGCACGACGTCGGTAACGATGGTCGGTCACTCGCTGGGTGAGTATACTTCCAATCTTTGTTTCTGTCGTGGGTGACTGATTCGGGTTGATGATCTACCTCGTTGTCGTCATTGTCTTGTAGGCGCGGCAATCACCCTACTCGATTCGGTTCACCTTCCTCTTTGGTTGTCTGAGGGAACGACCTTCCAGACGATCGGCTACGGTCTCCCTCGTGTTGGTAATCAGGCGTTCGCCGATTACGTAGACGCCAACTTACACTTGACCCACATCAACAACAAGGAGGACCTAATTCCGATTTGCCCTGGCATGTTCATGGGCTTCGTTCACCCCTCTGGAGAGGTGCACATTCAGGACTCTGGAGAGTGGGCAGCATGTTCTGGTAAGTCGTTCATGCCTTTTCCCCCTTTGTGCTCGGATTCGCGAGGGTGACTGACACACGTCGATTCGAAACAGGCCAGGACAACCCGAGCACGCAGTGCATCGTCGGAGATGTGCCAAATATCCTTGATGGGAACCTCTCCAACCACGATGGTCCTTACAACGGCATCGAGATGGGTTGCTAAGCATGAGGCTATGAGAAGTGTGTATCAAGTGATGCAAGGATATCTTTTCGCTTTATTTTGCGCTGATCCAGTCATATTTCCTGGATTGAAAAGATCTCTACCAGGGCCTCTAAGCCTGCAGATAGATCACTTCGTATAATTGTTCTCAGATATGTCGGTGGAGAATACATGATGTCATTACTTTTTCCTTCCACAGTTCTCGTGGGCCGCAACGCTGACTTGACAGGAATCATGATCATGATCATGGTCTGTGCTAGTTCACTGATACATAGGTTCAGCGGCTCGCGTTCGGTGGGTATGATCGACTTACAGAGACTCAGAGGCGACGAAAGACTGGCAAAACGTTCCACTATCAGAGTATCACGACAGACCATTGAAGCACTTACAAGATGCGGTCTTTGCATCTCGGTCACTTCCCTTCTCACTTTGTTGTATCAGCTTGCAACCCAGTGCCACGTCGACAGGGCAATTCAAATCGCTCAGCGACCACATATCCTGTGCTACGACAACATAAACATCAGTATGTTTATTTTTGTAGAGCCGCCCTCATCAGCGCCGGAGAACGTCCAACCCGGAACGTTTCCTATCCTGTACGAAATACAGAATGCAACTCGGGAGCACATGCAGCTTGCAACAATTCTCTGACGCGCACAACAGGTGACTGATCTCACATTCAGTGGAGACGTCCCTTCGACAGACGAGCAACTGCAAAGCATCCATCTCCAAGCACGTATCAACGTTGTCAATATTCTCTTACAAGTTGCGCATCGTTTCAAGAATACAGACACCATGCAGCGCATTTAGCTGTAGTTCGTGCGATGTAGTCGAGGACGGCCTGCGCAACGGAGGTGCTCATGACGTGATCGACGCGACGCGACAAAGGATAGGCGTCGACGCGCATCATATTCCTGGACCCGTAGGGGACAGGTCTTTCAAACCATTAATTCGTGGGAATGTCAAGGTCTGCCCAGATTCCACTGATGCCTGCATCTGACAACGGGTTCAGTTTACATGCCACATATAGTTATAGTTTCACCCTATTTCTTATTTTAGATGTTAGGTTTCTCTGAGGTTTGTTTGCAGGTTTCTTGTCCTTAGCGACGGTTGTGGGTTTTGTTCCATCTGGTTTCTCATCAACCGAATCATCCCTCATGTCATCACCTACTACATCTCATCCAGCGTTTGCTGGTTCTGTTCGTTCTTTGGTTGTGGAGGGCATCATGATTTTAGTGGGAAGATGATCAATTGACCAAAGCCAAAGTCTAAGACTCGCGTTGACTTATTGATCTGTAATGTAAAGCCCCCGTAGTCACGCAACGATGCAGCAGATCATGGGTACTTACGGAACTCGAAGTTGTTCCGGTCAACGATTGATGATCTGAACGGGCATCGGTCTGTATAGCCAAAATATAGAGGACAGTTTAAACAATTAGAGCTCCGCAACCGGTGACCGCCATCATAAAACACATTGAATTAAATGGAAGAAAGCCGTATCGGCGGCCCGGGGGTGTAGCCTAATCTTCTCGTTTTCATCTATAGGTATTATTTTCAGCTACACAACAGATGTGACAGATGAAACACAGACATCGGATTTACTTGTAGGTCATGCCAAATACCAACATGAATGGGTCAAAGCTCAAAAGCCAGGCTGAGTGGAGTAAGGTCCTATGTAACGATGCTGGGGCATGAATGTTCTGAAATGCAACTTAGTCAAAACACTGCCAAACTGTTCTCTGTGCAAGTGTCGGCCACCGTATATGATGACATTTCTGACAACGCCGACTGGTCGTATGTAGCCGATCGGGTCATAATTTAAGAACTACGGCCTAATCCACCACCGACCTGTTCATCATTTTGTTGGTTGCGCTCCGTCACCGCCTCGAAACAACTCGTACATGAATTACTACTGTGCGCATGATCGCCTTCCTCGACGGTTAGAGGGTGCCAATGGAATATCACATCTTCAGACCCTATCAGAACTCCAATAGAGTAGCAGTGAGTTTGCGGCGGAGGTCTCCGTAAACCTGGTCCTCCGCGATCGCCTCCAGTGAACCCATTGTCAATCAAGAAGAATTATGTCATAGGATCGTCTTGAAGATGCAGCTGTGGGTGACCATTATAATGGATGTCCAAGACTTATGTTTTCATTACCTGAGAGGTATTGCTGAGGTCACGTATGTGCAGCGCTCTGTTGTCTCCTCCAATGTATTGGTCGCCGCTAGATTCTAGACGGGGAGAGGACCCTCTTCACATTGACTAGCGATTTAAATCCGTCACGCATCCGTGTCGCGCCTCGATCGGACACATGAATAGTTTACGAGATGTTACAATGAAAGCTAGTGCGAGCGCGTACGGGCGACCGACGTCGCGAGCTGAGGTGGTTAGCGCACCTCATACGAGGATGCTCACGTGAGACAGCGAACACACCACCCCCACCATACGAAAAGCCCACCGCACGACGACGAGACAAGCCCGGGAGCTTTGAGCTCAACGGGGAGAGTAGAAGACACTGGTTACCCAAGCACTCACCAGCGACGAGCGCACGGTTCGGTGAGAGCAACGAAACATGAACTGTTGAGCATGATCGAGAGCACCGCAGCGATGACGACGGTTTGCAAACCCCTCTAGCGACGGTCGATTATTGTTGTCTCGTTTGGTGAGTTGGCGGGCGCTCACTGCTATGAGCTCTTCAGAGTCGACGAGTGACGAACGATCTACTTTTCAACGCCAATGATCCAAACTTTCATAATCTCTCGCGCGCGAAACACTTGAAGTCCGTACAATTTGACTTTCGCCCGGAGTAGCAAGGTGGAATGGGTAGCGACGACCATTGACACGTTTCTGAAAGAGAATGCAACCGGACGAGTTGACAGCGAGAATAGGCACACTCACTGGTCGCAACGACGTATAGCAGATAGGGCGAACGATGGAGGAAGTGTAGCATGCGTACTTGAGAGAGTTCATGGCGGATTGGATTGGGCATTAGACAGTCGCTTAAGCACGATGGCGTCATGAGTTAAATCGACAAGGAGCGTTCTGATCCATGTACGGACGGTACCCCCAAACGTCAGTGCGACCTTGATGCAGCACGGCGATGGCCGATTGAGAATTCTCGAGACTTTAGATTGATTGGGCACTTCAAAATTCTTCCTACAAGCCCCTTCATCTTCTTTGTCGTCAGAGTAGGAACGAGCAATCGATGGTTTGATGATCAGTGGCAGCTTGACAAGTTCTTCAATGTTCTAAGGTTCAACAAGCCTAATATGTGACACGTCGTATGAGTCGGAAAATTTTAGCTTAGTCATTTTGTGGACCGTGGACCGTGGTTGTCAATAAGTATTTCTGCGCTGAGCGGGCCAATCTGATGCCAGTGCATCATGGTACAGGCTAGGTGACTCAGTAGACGGGATTTGGAAGGCATTTCGGTCACGAGACTAATGTCTGCACACGGTCATCCAACGACTTGAAACGCACCCAGTGACTCGGTTGCGACTTCCCGTCTTGGGTCCACTGGACGTACGGTGTGCAGTAGGTCCAGGTGTGCCCGGAGGGCTGTGGTATGTAATTCACAATGCTTGAAAGTTGAAACGTTCGTTGACGGCTGGTCACCAGTCTACCCAGAGCTTGCCATTTAGTACGGTAAAAGCTGGCCCATAAACATTGCATACTCGACTTTGCATTGGCGACACACCCCATTCACAGTGTACTATATCCTGCCTTAGTGTGTCCTGAATCATGGTCTTCCTCGGGTAGTACGTTCGCTCAAACTCTTCGCCTATCTGTTTCGATGACCCGGCGAAAGGAGCTGAAACTTCATCAACCTGATCCTTGCTGTCCGTTTACATCCTATAATTGATGCATCCCGAAACCAACTTGGCGCATGTACATGTTGGTATCTCTGTTAATCCACATTTGATACTTGATGATCTTCAAGGTACCATCGCGGTCACAGCGGCTGTTTTGGCCGCCCCGACTCCACCTCATCCTAGGGGGAAAAGTAATGGCATGGCAATACTGCTGACAAAACACTCGTCCTTTAAACTGAATTACGACAAAAACATCAACATCGATGCGCTCAAATCTCATGTTACATCAAATATCGCGTACATTGTCCTGTGATATCCTCAGGTATCGCGTTTGCTCACAGTTTTTAGCAAGATCATTCGTGGCATGAAAAGTTTGAAAGGAACACGGGAACGCTGCATCCTTCTGCTGTGAAATGGGACG
>JBBPPY010000343.1:0-25344 GCA_038092195.1 Leccinum barrowsii
ACGACTCGAAAGTGCCCAGTGATTAGTGAGTACTCACTCGGAGCTCGCGCAGGGCTTCCCACTCGGTGGGCGTAAATATGGATGTCAAAGCATTCTGGGGTTCAGTGTTTTCCATGCTGCTCGTCTATGCAGTATGCGAGAACGTTGCTGCAAGTCATCAGCAAAGTTGCAAAATTGTGACGACATGTGACTGAGTGTGACAGCTATGACACCTGACGCCAAGCAAATATATGACATCATAGGCTTTTTCACCCGTCATTGCCCAAACAATCCTAGTTTGTAGTGAAGATCTTTATCCTAGTTTATAGTATTGGTGCTAAAATAGAGGACAGACAGTGAATGCTTGCTTCAGTACCTTCAGTGCCTGTGCTTGCATTCATTAATGTTTTATTTTTATCTTTTCAAAACAATCATGATGAATGAATGTATAATAGGCATTTGATTGATAGCAAAGTATGATACAATTACAATTACAAGTTTCTAAATACTTCATTCCATACTACATTTGTGGTTTTGGTATTTTCTGCATTTCCAGGAAGAAGGACCTTGATGTTTCTGGGATGTATACAACATGAAAGAGCTACATAGAGTTGTCCATGAGAGAAAAACTGGGGAACTAAGATTTAGTCCAACATGTTGTAGTGTTTGACCTTGAGATTTGTTGATTGTCATAGCATATGCCAGATGAACAGGAAATTGCAAGCAATGGAATGGAACTGGTGAATCTTCCAAACCAGAATCAAGGGCTATGTGGGATCATCACCACTTGATTTGCATTGTCACCATTACCATTCAATACTTGGCACTCTAAGTAGATCTGAGAAGCCTCAAGCAAGTACCATTGTAAAGACCATGGAGAGAGGATCCAAATTACATAGCAGCATGAGTGGTGCACCAACTTTAAGTTGCAGCTGATGGAGAGGAAATCCAGAAGGACTGATTATGTTGAGACTTCTGATTGAATGTAGTTGTACTCCTCATCAGTGACACAGTCAGCACTCAGATAAGTGAACTTCTCCCGAGATTCAATAGAGTCAAGAATGCTGGCATTGAATTCATGGACTTGTGCATTTGTAGGACTCAGAATGGTATGATCCCAGAAGTAATGATGAGGAAGTTGCTGGTCTCCAGTAAGAAGCTGAGCATAGACAACATGTTAGTATGATGTTACAGCTGGCCTGAGTAAGGTTGGATATAGACTTGGAGGGTAGGTGAAGACTAAGAACGAAGTGCTAGTTGAGCAAGTGTAACACCTGGTGAGACTCGAAGACTATGGACTATGGATCACACCCAAGAGGGCAGAGGGACTGAGGGACAAAAGGACAAAGGGACTTGAGGGTGCTTAAAACTCAGGTGATACAAATCGTTGAGACAAGTCTTAAGTACTATGACTATGAGATGGAAGGCAATAGAATCACATAGAAGGGATGTGTCATCCACAGTAAGGAATGAGTCAGAAGCTGCAGAGGACTAAGTGTACAGTAATCAATGATGAAGTGATGACAAATCTATGAGTCAGAGGATCAGATCAAAGATAGGAAAAATAAAGAACAGAGATAGGACAAATGAGGATCATCAGCGATGTGGAACGAGATGCAAAATCACCCGAGATCTATGATACAAGGTAAAGACAATGTGGAGTCGATAAGCAAAATGAAGGCAACCTCTATCCAAAAAGGACTATGGCACCTCAACAAGGGGACAAGGACTAAGGATGGGGAATGTGTAGGTTAGAGGGAATCCAACCAGAACAAGACTAGCTTGTTCGGTTTGCTACATTCAAGTATTTATACTACTGACATGTGCGCACAGACCAGCTTAGGGCTGGTCTGGATAAGCTATGCTAACTATTATGGTAAGTGTCCAACGAGTGCTACCAGGATAAGTCATGTGACCTATGGCTGTGCAAGTCACGTGACTTGGAAAAGTGAAAAGTGAGAGTCGAAAGGTGAAGTATAAAAGTGGTCACGTGACTTCGGGAAGTGGAAAATGAAGAGGTTTGTAACACAAAAGAGAGAGAGAGAGAAAAGAGACATAGAGAGAACATAGAGGTTGATCATAACATAACACATGTGTTCTGGTAGAATAATATCACCACTGGTCTGGTGACTCCTATGTGGAGAAGCTGTTGTGCCCACACATGTTTTGATGAAGATTGTGGATGGATATACTGGGCCAAAGATTGGAATGAGTGAGAGTAGTAGGAACAATCTGGTCTCTTGATCCATGCTGAACAACAGCCTGTAAACAGGCAGTGTTTATCTAAAGTCACCATTAAGCAGGACAGTAATACCTCCAAAAGGATGTTCCTGGTTGAGCAAGTTATGAAGAGTATGATCTACACACTCCAACACATGATGATGTTAAGATCCAGCCTCATCCCAGATTGATTAGAGAGGTCTCCTGCAACAGTTGATGTATGAAATCATTTTTTTTGATATTGCAGGTGCTTTGCTCATTGCAGGGGATAGTGCAGGGGATAGAAATTTTGAAGCAGGAATGTGCTGTACCACCACCAGGAAGAAGAAATGAAGCCAGTCCAGTAGAGGCAACACAAAGAACAATCTTGTCTCTTGCATGCACTGCAGCAGTAATCAATTTAGCCAGATATGTTTTGCCACAACCACCTCCACTATGAATAAAAAATGTAGATCCCTTGGAGTGAATGTATTACAGATCATACTATTTTCACTTCTGATCACAACATAGACACTCTTAGCCCTCGATACCACTTGTAACATACTTATATATACTCTATACACATCCTAACACCCTCAGAACCCTTCACTTTATACCTTTGAAAAAACCCGAACAGTGTTTGTACATTGTTTGTACACTGTTTGTACACTTTTTGTCACTACTTGTAATTTTCCCACACTATGTTCATACACTTATCCATACACTGTTCGTCCTTTTCCCATGCTATGTTCATAGATACACAGCCACTCCATGCTGGACACACATTGCTATCTAGAACTACTGTACTATTTCACTTGATTCATCTGTCACACATCACATAGGCCTCAAAATGACAAAAAATTTAGCCAATGTAATTAATTAATTAATTAGTATAAGTATTAAAAGTGGTGCCAAGGTGAGATTTCTTGCTGATCTCGACAGAAATGACGAAATTTTTCGTTGCGTAATGTGTCACATGGCCTGACAATGAACAAATTTTGCAGTAAACCTTGTCATGCATCATACAGCCTGATGAACCGAGTGAAATGGTACAGTACTATGTCAGTACATGCATTCCCCTCATGTAGTACACACACCCTAGCACGGACCATGTATGATCAGTATATAAGCATGAATATAGCCAACAGAACAAGCTAGTCTTGTTCTTGTTGGATTCCCTCTGACAACGACATTATTCATCCACCGTGACTCAGCTTGTCTTTAGTGACTCGGAGTGCCAGATGCAGTACTGTGTCCAAGTCATAGGTCACCTTCAGAATGTCAATATTCATGACCACATCATACAGTGCTCTCTGCTCAAGGTTCAGTGTAGGTAGTCCTCTTTCAACAAAGTTTTTCAACTCTGGAATGTTGTACTGGCACTACTCATTGATGAGTCTATTTCCATCTTGATCACCCCAGTTTTGCTGTGGCAGAGACATCTGTGGAAAGTCCTGCAAGTTTTTTCCATGTCTTTTGAGGTCCTGGTTTATGAGATACATTCCATAGTCATAGAGCTGCTCTTCAGTGGACTCAGGAATGTGAAGGACATTAATGAGACAGTGGCACAAATCATCACAAAGATTATCTCTGAATACCTCCCACAATTTATGAGGATTCACAGGAGCACAGTGGAGCAGAATGATGATGAAAAGTTGTCTCAATTGAAATCCCATACTAAAATAGGCAGTCTCTTGAAGACATAGTAACTATTCTCTATCATCCTGCAAAAGACCACGTGCACAGCAAGCCTCTTTGAATGATTCATGCAGATGACCATTGACTGTATGGAGGTCCTCATAGGAGGTAGCAGCTATAGAAAAAATACATGAGTATTATATTTTCAAATTATCATCCTCATGAGAATTTATTTACTGACCTTTGACCACAGTGAGTAAAAGATGCAGATAGAATATTTCATATTCCACCTTGAGTAGAAGAGCAGAGTACATGCATTCAATAGCCCTAGTGTTACAATCGACTCCTTTGTTCTCTCTATGTCTTTTTTTTCTCTCTCTTTCCTTTGCTTATCGACTCCACATTGTCTTTACCTTGTATCATAGATCTTGGGTGATTTCGTGTCTTGTTCCACATTGCTGATGATCCTCATTCCTCCTATCTCTGTTCCTTACTTTCCCTATCTTTGATCTGATCCTCTGACTCATAGATTCATCATTGCTTCGTCATCAATTACTGTATGCTTAGTCTTCTGCAGCTTCTGTGACTCATTCCTTACTGCTGATATGATGCATCCCTTCCATGTGATTCTATTGCCTTCTATCTCGTAGTACTTAAGACTCGTCTCATTGATTTGTATCGCCTTAAGCTAGAGCTACTTGGAATATCACTTGAGTTCTAAGCATTCTCGAGTCCCTTTGTCCCTTTGTCCCTTTGTCCCTCTGTCCCTCTGCCCTCTCAGGTGTGACCCTCTAGTCATTAGTCTTCGAGTCTTGCCAGGTGTTATGCTTGCTCGACTAGTACTTTGTCTTTAGTCTTTGCCCACCCTCCAAGTCTATCCAACCTTACCCAAGGCCAGCTATAACACTTAGCATGTTGGCAAACCTTTCAGCTTGCACAACCTTGAACCCAGACAAAAATTCTTGGAGAACTCCTGATAGAGATATTTATGGGCTCCAGCAGCAATAAGATCAGGATCTTGATTGGCCTTGAACCATCTCACTGAGCAGCTCAGTGTCCTTGGCATTATTGACCACTTCATCAATTTGAGCATTAGCACAAAAAGTAACCACTTGGTGATCAGGCAGATGACAGGGTAGACAATAGACAGCAGGCCACTCCATATGCATAAGAAATTCAAAAATATTATGGCATGCCTGAGTTGAGGAGAATCTTGTATCTTTCATCAAAATATGTACAAATCTCATCATGATCTTCTGCTTGAATGGTAGCACAATCAGGGCCCTTGTAGATGTACTTGTGAATATATTTGACTGCTTTAATAGAGCCACAGACTTCCAGATCAATGTGACAGTTGAACTGCACTAATAGCTTTGAGGATGAGGAACCACAGATTTTTTGTCAAAGATGTCTTCACACTTTTCAAAAATCTTTCCATTGTCAGGGTGACTATACTCTAGATATCCATCCTCCTCTTTGATAATAGTGACAGGAGTAAATGCTTTGGGAAAATTTTTGACACAGATGTTGTTTTATGCATCTTTGAGGAGAGCAAGGACCATGAAGCATGTATTTTGTGACAGCAATATGAAGCTGAGGGTGGACATCTGGATCAGGGATTTGTGCAGAGATGATGGCATCAATTTGTTCCACAGTGTGAATTTTGTCTTGTCTTTCCAAAAAGACCAGAAGATGCATATGAGGCAGTCCTCTCTTTTGATACTCAATGGTGTAGACAAAACCAGCCACCTGACTAAAGTAACCATCACAATTTTTTTTCAAGAGTGCTTGCTGCTTGGCATGAAACACTCGAGCCATCAAATCAGGTCTGTCAACGGTACTTTGTCCTGTCATAAATAGTCAAATTGTAATAGCAATTGGGTTTAATTTTTTACACACCTGGAAGAAAATTTTGAGTGATTTCGGGCCAGCTACCATTTGCAGTCATGGTAAGAAAAAGATCTGGCTTTTTATACTTGCAACAAATGGCCAATGAATCCTGAAGAAGCTGCTGCATATATCGAGTTCCACCCTTGTGAGAAGAAGGTAAAATGACATGTCCAACTTGTCCCATGTCTTGACTAGGATATTGATTGAGACAATCCCTTAACCCTTGATATAGATCTGCCCTGATTTTTGTTTGATTGTTTGCAACCCAATTAAGATTACTCTACTCAATAGAAGCCCAGGCATCAAACTGTTGAAAAATTCTAGCACACTTGAAAATATTTTGTGGCTCTATCTCCACTGGACATATATGAAGTCGATAAGCATACCAAAGAAGCCAAGTGACTTTATTTTGACTTTCTTTAAGTGCTGTGGATTGCCATTTTGTTTCAGCAATGGAATATCAAGATGCTAGCCATCATTTCCTCGCAGTAAGAAGAGAACATAGTGAAGAGATAGATAGGCAGGATGTAAATTGCTGATGTGTCGCAGGCCACCACCTTTGAGATGCAAAATGATATTACATTCAGCTCTGATATTTTGAGCACCATCTCCTGGAACAATTACAGCTATTTCATCCACAGTAGGAACATTGTAACATCTTGGATCATTGCCTTGTTGTAGCTGAATTCACATATACACATCAGTGTGCTGCTCAAGAGGTTTGGCCTATAAATTTTAAAAGTACTGTACTAAATTGATCAATTCATCTGTCACATGTCACACAGGCCCAAATTGATGAATTTTTTTTGTCTGTCTTGTGTCACAGGCCCAACTGACAAATTGTTTCTGTGAGTGTAAATATGATTACTTGAGCAATATGTTGTTTCTGATTGGGTGCTTGGTCTCCATCTGATGAAATGCCAATTTTTTTTGTCTCATAACATGTCACATGCACTGATGATGAACAAAACTTCTGGTAGACCCTGTCACATGTCACATGGTCTGATGAATCAATCAGGCTAGTACAGTATAGTACGAGTATATTTATTGAAAAGTATATATAACAAAGTAACTCACTTTCATGACTTCATAGGTTTGCTGGTATAGTAGAGCCTATGGATAAGATGCCCTCAGTATATCATGCAGATCCAATAGAATTCCATGATTGAGTTGAGGATTGTGATGAAAATGCAAGTTGGTTGCCTCTTATGGATCGTGGATGTAGAGCTGTGCATAAGACAGCTGGAGATCATCAGGTAGCAATAAGTCACCCATGATATGATGAAGAACTCCATGAATACAGAATGATTGTGGTCCTGATCCTTGTATAGCTTGATCATTTATGTTTACTCCAAGAGAAATAAATGCCATGGCACTGTTGTATTGGTATATCTTCTTTTTGAACTCAGAACAATCTTGAGAATCATCAAATAAATACTGAAAAGATCAGGGCCATTGTTGTTGAATGTAGGAAAGACTAACTTGATCTTGAAGACAGCATACACTGAAGCGAGGATTGCGAGTACCAGATTTGGCAAGCTTTTCAGAAATGAAATGTAAAACATGGCAATTTGGATACTGAATATCCATAGGTTCCAATAAGTGAACTTCAACAGGCTTAATATAGAGTTTTTCACCAAGAGGAATACAATGTGGTGGCTGTGGATGAGGATTTGGGTCTAGGTCTGGGTCAGGATCTGGGTCTAGATTTGGGTTTGGATTTGGATTTTGATTTTGATTGTGATTGTGATTGGGATTGGGATTGGGATTGGGATTGGGATTTTGATCTGGATCTGGATCTGGGTTAGTATCTGGGTTTGGTCAGAGTTGGGATTGAGATTGGGATTGAGATTTGAGGCTAGTGCATTCCTATCAGGATTTGGACCAGGCACTAGATCATCATCTATATTGTGCTGCTGCTATTAAGCCTGGTCTTTCATATTGCTCTCCTGATTCATCCATGGCTTGAGAAAGCGATGCTTGAAAAAGATACTGAACATGCACAACTGCTTGATGCTCTCGATGCACATACTTCTCCTCTTGTTGTTGTATTATTTGTTGTTGCTCCTCCTGCATTGTTGTTTTTGGTCAATCCAGAGTCTTTGGCGATCAAGTGTTATGCAAAGTGATAACAACAACCTTACTATTTAGACAAGGTACTCACAAAGAGACCAATCAGAAGAGGTCTCACTTGCAGTGGTCAAGTGGAAGAACTAGATAATGCTTGATTGTGCAAAACTAGCTAAGGGACACCATTATACTGCTAGAGTATTTATGTAAAGGTACAGAGTGCATGGACCAAGCAGTGCTAGCAGTAGTGAACAAGAGAAAGACATAAAAGGCAAGGAGGAAGGGCAACACAAGCGATAAGAGAGATAAGAGATAAAAATCAGCCAGTCGAACAAGCAGAAATGAGTCAACCTAATCAACATTGTGGCTCAATCAAGAAGAAAGTGAGTATCATTAAGAAGGTAGAGAGAAAAAAGTAGCACATTGAAAGAAAATGCCATGTCAACTCCTCGCAGTCCTTCAAACTCAACAGCAATTGTAACATAAAGCTCTTGTTGCTGCATTGTTTGATATCTTTGAAATTGCAGAACTTTTTGCTCATTTTGTGACTCTTGTCTGATATGCTCCTGTCATATTGCCTTTAATATTTGCACTCCTAAAAGTCTTTGTTGCTCATGATATCTTTGCTGCTCTATTTCTTGTGGAATGTTGAATGCATGATATAGTGCATTGAGTAGTAGTGGTGCTGGATTTATTTGATAAGGAGGGGGAGCAGGAGCAGGACTCCAAGAGTAGAAGTAGAGGCAGAGGCAAGAGCAGGCTCAGAATTTTGATTCATTCTATGGGTTTGTCACCTTCTTTCATGTGTAGCACCAAAATTATTCAATAGGTGTACATTGTAATCTACTCGAGACCATTTGAGGTATAGCCTGTTGCATAGGAGGTACAGCAAGTGGTTGATAAAGCAAGAGTGGTTGAGGGAGTGGCAATGGTGGCAACATATTTTGGGGAAGATTCATAGGAATAGAAGAATGCATCTAAAATTTTTGTTTTATTTATTTTATTTCAATTTAAATCAATTCATTAACATACAATTGCAGTAGAAGGAACATTTTGTACAGCAGTATGATGAGATGGAGGAGAACCAAGCAAACATTGATCACATTCAGCCTGACAGGCAGCACTTTGAGCATGTTGTAGAGAGGTGGGAGGAGATGACCTGATTGAAATATTATTCACAAATTTATAACATAACATTTAAAATCACTTACGTGATATACAGTGATATCTAAGAAGTCAAAATCTAGATAGAAAAGATGCAAGAGATTCAAGAAAAGTCCAGATCCAAGGTCTAGAAACAATATCTTGGGGCCTCGAGAAAAGTCCAGAAAAGAAAACTTGATGCCTTGATGTCTTCAGAAAGAAATTCAAGGATGCATGCGCGATTACCTGACTTTCCTGTGTCATGGCAGCTACTGATAGGTGATCAGGTACAGAATGTGACAGAGCTAAAGACAGAATACCTGAGACAAAATGATGGCAACTGTAGAAAGAGGTAAACTCTCTGGCTCTGCTCAATCACATCTCTACTCTGTAATACCACCAGAGGTCCCACCCAAAAGGGCTTAGCAACTGGTAGACACACAAAGTTGAATTTGTGAAGTCAGGTAGTAAGGACTTGGCAATACTTCTTTTACAAATGATCTTAGTGGCACCACTCAAGTAAAGCGGGGGTCAAGTGCTTAATTCCTGAGCTTATACTTTCACAGAATGATAGAAAACCTGATATATAATAAATATTAATTTATACTTTCAAAAAGAATAACATACTAATCAGCAAGAAGTAACACTTTCATCAAGACTGAGATCATAAAATAGAGATATACCAATATCAAAGAGAAATACCAACAGCAAAGAGAAGTATCACTATTACCAAGACTGAAATATAGTAAACATGAATTCTGCATTATTGAAAATGGATTATATATAGTGGAGGAAATACCACGCTCTCTTACAATTCAAATTAGTTTATATCATTAAAAAGAAATACATACCATGCAAAAGTATCACAGATTAACTTGATTTATCAAATCATCAATATCAAAATATTTTAAGAAATGATCACTTACCACCAGCAGATATACTGGAATATACCAACAATTTTGTTTGGCATCACCAGAAATACTTTTTGCATCATTAGGAACAAATACATACCTACCATTTTCACAAAAATAATGAATATCAGTTTGCAACATCAGAAATGAAAACATACCACCAGAAAGAATCATAGATACTATGGCTTGATCTATGATCAAATCAACATCAAGCTCAGCTTTCTATGCTAAAAATCCATATTTCTCTGATTTTTCCTGGATTTTTCTGATTTTTTGAAGTAGATACCATCAGAAATAAATGGATACCACCAGGAAAAACCACACATAGGCTTGATCTATTATCAGATCAACATCAAAACATCAGAAGTAAAGTACTTACCACTACAGAAGCCTTGATCTCTTATCTCTTATCAGATCAAGATCAAGATCAGCACATTTGTATGCTAAGAATCAATATTTCAGGTACAAGGCTTACAGAAATTTGATTTCAGACCAACTCTGAATTTTCCTGGAATTTTCCTGAATTTTTGGAGTGCAAATTGAGTAGATATTCTAGAGATGTTGTAGTGGAAGTTGCAGTTGAGAGCAGAATAATCATGTAATGTAGAGCGCACAATGTTTTGAATGAATAGGTGAGCGGTGGACAGATTCACACAGTGAGTGGCTGTGATTGACAAAACCACATGGCAAACCAAAAAAGGCAAAAAATGTGGTGTCAAGGGATCAACACAACACAGCCAACTTTTGTGAGAAAAGTGTCAGGAATTTCTGACTCAGGTCAGTCGTTGCCTGGTAATCTTGAGATGCTACATGTGCTCATCACGTGAAAACATATGACACAGGAAGCATATCATTGTTGCTCAAATAGATACTCCTCCCATCCATGTTACTCAAGTTATATACCATTTATAATATTTACATGTCTGTGATATTGTATGATATGGTTGACCAATGAATAACAAATCATGGTTATATATATAATGTCTGTGGTATTGAGTGATATAACTGACCGCACCAGATTCTTTTGAAGGCCTGTTGCACACTGTAACTTTACAGTGGTTAGCTATTGCAAAATTTATCATACACATACTGTAATATAATTATAATTATATTGCAACATATATCCGATCCTATTGCAATGATTATCCCTTTAGCAGAGCCTTTGATTTGTCATGCCATTGGCAAAGTTGTCACGGCACTCCCATGCTTACATAATTGCACCTCATGCACTGCTGGCACTTCCTGAACATCTGCCACATATCCATATTTGGACACTATGATAGATACAATATGCCCTCTCCTGCCCTTTTTTCCTTCACCACTTGTTCCCCTGGCCTCAATCATTATTTTTACTATTATGATAGTATTATAGCATACATTATAAAGATTCTGACAGCTTGAAGTATAATATTAGATTCTATATATAGGTAGATATGAGCAGAAAAGACAAAAAGTGATTGCAAAATTTACTGAGTAGATAGATTACTTCGGAAAATTCATCTGTATTACCAGGTATGTATTAGAATGCTTTCCTTGCAGCATTTAGCATTGGAATTTGGGAGTGGATCCTGTAATAGTACATGTAAATAGTCCTCCTATCCTTGATTTGCAAAACTTGAAAGTGGTTCGTATTTTTGATCTGATAGGTAGATCTGTTGTGAAAAATTATGGAGGTGTAGCTAGTATATCTATTGTTACTATCGTCCTCGAGAACTCTCTATGTATCTCTTTTTCCTCTTCGTTCCTCTCTCTCTTTATTCCCTTTACTTGTCTTCACTGTATCATAGGACTCTAGTGATTTCACCTGCTTCACATCGCAGATGTTCTGCAATCCTCCTATCACTGTTCCTATCTCTTCCTATCAATGTTCCGAGATTTCCTATCTTGATCTTATCTCAATGACATCATTACTCTGTCATCATTCTGTCATCGCTTACTGTACATCTAGACTCCCACAGTTTCTGACTCATTCTGTACTGCGGATGACTCGTCCTTTCCATGCAGTTCTACTGCCTTCCATCTCATAGTACTTAAGGACTCGTCTCCTCGTCTGTAACCCTCTAAGCTAGAGCTATTTAAAATCCCACTCAGTGTTCTCAGCAAAACCTCGTGTGCCTTCATCCTTCGTCCCCTCAGTCCTTCTGCCCTTCTAGGGTGTGTCTCTTAGTCTTAGTCTTAGTCTTTGAGTGACGAGACTCTTCGTGAGTTCCTCCTCGAAAGAATACTTAGTCTTTGGCTTCGCCAAGTGTTACGCTTGCTCAGCCTATCTTTCGTCTTTAGCCCTCGTCTTCAAGTCTACAACCGACCCTACCCGGGCCAGCTGTAATATCTATCTATATCATATCAACATCTTGGAGTAGAAGGAACTTGTTCTGTAATTCAGGAGAAGAAATGACCTTCTACCCTTTTTTTTTTCAAAAAGCAGTTCGCAATCTTGATCCGCCAGGTAACTATATTCTGTAAATTGATGGACATATATTTGATACATGTATATATATTGTTAAGCACCGACTCTGGGAGAGTGCTAGAACAGTCTAGCAACACAAACAACCTAAAAGGAAGACTCATAAGGAGTAAGGGAATGATAAGGGTGGAAGCCATTAGCGTCGGGGATCGTATGCACTCGGTGCTTACTGCTGTAGAGTTGCAGCAGCCCTAGTCTCGAGGACGAGGACGACATTGAGTGGATAAAAGAGAACATTGAGTGGATAATAGAGAACAATGTTGAATGGTTATATAGAGTCGCAGAGGACTTAGTAGAGACAATGAGACAAGGGGGGAAAACAATACCGAACTGAGGTAATCAAAGTACAGGTGCTACTCTTTATATACCTAGCTAAATGGTGCACAGACCATGTAATAATACTTGCCTTAATTGTACGTGTAAGTGCTGACTGATGATGACATCAGTGGGTGTAGGGCATGACATCATTGATGATGTCAGGTCATGTGACCTAGAAGATAAGATAGACACATAAGGCATCTAGATAAGATAGACACATAAGGCATCTAGATAAGATAAGGGAACTCTAATAACTTGGTGAGATAAAGTATGGGGAGAAAAGGAGTGTAACCATGTAGAACCAAGAGGGTTAGCTAAGGGGTTAGCTAAGTTATGAGGATCGCAACATACATCAGACCAGCAGCTCAGACTAGAGGGAGCAACTCCTGGAATGCTTACATATTTAATCTGCCAGGTACATATGCTGTGAAAAGACTTGAGAGAGCTTCCCCTGGATATCCAGATATAGATATACAATTTACCCCTATCACTCTGAAGTGATTTGGGTATTGATTAGGACATCATGGAAACTATCTAGATATTTGGAATGCATATAGTACATTACACTACAAATTTTGTGACAGGCTATCTTGAGAGGTGAGTGCTTGAGATCAAAGATAAAATTGAATATGTATGGGAAATTGATCAGAGATTGAGACTTGCAAAAAAATTGAGACATAAAACTCTTGGCAAGTTTTTAAAAGTCCCTGCCAAGTCTGTGGTGACATGGCAGTACACACTGGCATGGAACCTACAGGTTTTATACCTGCCAGTGGGTCTGTGTGGTCACCATGGTGTGGGTGGGACTTCTGAAGCCATCCTCTGAAAGTTTGGCCCCACTGGTTAGTGTTTCGAAGTCCAGTTGCGGACCGTTGCAATGGTCCTGACCAGTCCAGTTGCCAGTTGCCGGCTTCGGTAAAATTTTGGCAACTGCTTATGACTGGTTGCAACCGGTTGCAACCGGTGTACAGCCACCCCCTATGTATTATAGTACATTCCATAATTTTTGGTGATTTTTCCACATTTTTTTGACATTTTTTGAGCCAGATATAAATATATCATCCAATATTCACTTTCATATTGAATTATTCAATTGAGTATACACTATTCACAACCATATTCACTCATCTACAGTTGTATTAGACATATATTTCGAGTATAACAAGTAGTTAGAACACTAAATGTGTTTATTGACATGTTCACAAAAATGACATGTCACTTATAAATGCTCATATCTCTATGGGACAATGTTGGTCAGAATCACTTAAATCTTGGTTCATATGATAGCCAGGGGTATGTAGCAGACTCGGTACAGCCATCGGTAAGCATTAGCAACACAGGTAATAGGTGTATAACATTATTTGTGTAGATTACATAATTTCGAAATTGACATGCCCATCGGAAACGGTCATATCTCCATGGGAAATGGTTGGAACTACGTGAAAACCTGATGGAATGGTAGCTAAGAGTATGGACTAACTCCGGTACACCAATTGCCAAGCCTGCAAACCGGTCGCAACCGCTTGTAAGACCAATAGGACCGGTTTCTTGTGGTCTGGTTGCTGGTTGCCCATACTAAGAGTTGTATCAGGACCGGTTATGGACTGGTTGCCTAAATTTCTGGTCAAAAACCGGACCGGACCGGACTTTTATTCACTACCACTGGTTGTCCTCGCCAGCACCAAGTCTTCCCCCACAACTCATATTGACTTGGATCAATACAAGTAATATGTGCCAATATTGTGCCTCATGCATGTCCACATGCCATGCCATGCCATGCCACCTCCAGTCATGGTGTGAACTGTTCACTTACTCAGTGCATTGTCAGTGACAGTCCCGGGCTGTATCATTCAACTGTTCAAGTGTCATGATGCTGTTCCTCTTTGGCCCGAGTCACTGAAAATTGTCCTGCTGCTCTTTTCCCCCACACGTCAATGCATGTGTGTGCATGCCTCCCGGCTACCGTACCATGATACTGGAATACAACACACAACCGTAGTATGACATATCCAGCGGCTGAGAGGCTCATTCTAGATTCTATTTTGTGCCGACTCACCCAGTGTCACATAAATTTATATGCTCGAGTGCATACATGTCTGGCACACAAATGTGCATGCATGCAGTGGACCCATCATCCACCTTTACTCATCCAACTTGAATTGAATTATTATTTATTTATTTTGGTCATGTACCTTCCATTTGTTTGATGTTGTAATGGTCATACCATCGCAAACTCCAACTTGAACTTCAATGAACACGTAGTCTCTCTCAGACTCTCTTGGTGACTCTTGCTCTTAAAGCAGCTTCGTGTCTCACTTGTCCACTACCCCTTTGGGCATTAGCGCCATGGCAGTCATGACATATACAAAGAACAAGGATACACATCCAGGTGATGTTCTCAAGAGTCAACCACTTTCAGAAGATGAGTCCAGTTCAGACTCAAGGCAGGCTAAGAAAAAACCTTCAAAAGCCAAATTTACAGAAGAACAGCATCAGGAAATCATTCAGCAAGTTGCTGAGTTCGAACAGGACATGAACAAGTGTTGACAACATGATTTGGTGAACACAAACAAACTGTTGGGTCCCCAGGTCACGAAGAACCCGTCAACAGCGGCAGCACAATGTAGAACAGAAGGTACACACCTTCTCAGAAATTCTCACTGATATTGCACGACCAATGGAAGTTTTGATAGACAATAATGGTAATGTTGATGAAGATGGAGACCACTCAAACATCAAGACTAGAGAGTTGAAAAGACAGCAAGAAAAGAGCAAGCTATCAGGTAGAAGTTGCAATGCAGGTGCCGGAGTGAGAGCGGCCATTTGTCGATAAAAGGAACTCACGGCCGAGGAGGAAGACAGTGCTGAGTAAGATGGCAAATTAGATAGACCCGATGTGGGTGGTGAATGTGCTGTGAAACTGCAGGAACTGGTGGTTGAGCACGGCAGAAATGGAGGAGACAAACACAAGAAGCAGAAGGTGTCTAGGGAGATTGGTGAGTGATCGTCAGTGATCTTAGGACCATATGCCTCAGTACTCACATCTATTGTACCACAGCTTGCAGGAAAAGCACCGATTGTGCTGATTTGAAGGAGAATGAGTTGGAACAGAGAGAACACCGGTGAACTCTGTGAACAAACGGCTTGCACTGCAGTGAGGTTCAGAAGACAGTCAGTTCAAAGCACACCTGGTGTATGAGTAATGCTGGGTCCAGTGAGTCAGATATTGAGGGAGAGTGAGTGGATGGAGAAGTGCGTACTTAGGTGCTAATGCAGCCACGCTCCATGCAGTGCAAATTCATGCAGTACAAGGACACAACATGCTGAAAATGGCAACTCAGACTCAGGGTACAATTTCAAAACATTATTCAAATGTGATGCTATCGAGATAAGGTCTTGATGTGGAGTGCAGTAGCCTAGTGGGAACTAAGAGAACAGTGGAAGATACTCACTGTTTATAGTCCTGAGGGAATGAACAAGGATAAAGGTATTGCGAGAGGGTAGTGCCTCGAGCAAGAGCTTATGTGTGAGAGTGATGGAAGAATAAGTCGAAGACTTGTTATTATCCTAGAGTGAATGCTCCAGATTTATATACGATACAGAGATATTTGTATCTATGTACATATGTCTCCTATAAAAGGAAAATAAAGATAGACATCTATAGACTGTCAAAGAAGGATGATGAAGATATGAGTCATCTACAGTAAGATACTGCTATTGTCCAATGGTGTTAAAGCCTTATTATGTGATGAGTAATACAAATAGCATAAGTAAAGATAAGAAAGATAAGAGATAAGTGAGTCATATCAGTGAGTCATAATGATGAGTCACGATTGAGTCATGACCTGTCACAGCATGTAACGTCAGAATTATGGTATGGATTGAAACGAATCCATGATTTTCAACAGATGCTGCCCTCAATACTATATTATGCATCTAATTTGTATACCAGATTGTCAAACTCAACAAACGACCCCAGAAGAAGCAAAAAGTTCAGCTGACAATGAGTTGAAGCATATCACTGGCATGTACCATCCCACTGATCTCCGGCCTCCTACCCAACTGGCAGCCGAAAAAGACCACTGTTGCAAGCTATCCCAGCTCGCAACCCCTCAGTTCCAACTTGAACATTGTGAACTCTGGTAAGTCGCTTTCACAACCAGGATGCCACTAGTGGTCGATGTTGACGAGGTGAATTGGAGCGAGGATGCTGATGATGAAGATAATGACACTGAGTGCTTACATGAGAGTGCTTTGGAGCATTGTCCTGGTTGCTTACTCTTCGTAGTGCGAGACTGATTTCTTCTTTGATGTGGATGGGTGGGATGAAGGACCTTGAGATGTCTAGTATTGTAGCATGTGGTCAGTATTCCCTAAAACTGTGACTCACTTTTAACACATTGCAAAGCTGCTCAATGAGCTCCCATTCATGGTCCCCCATCTCAAACTTCCTCAAGTCTAAATCCTGGTCCTGGGTGTTACAATTGTCTCCAGAGTTCTCTCTATGTCTTTTCTCTCTCTCTTTTTCCTTCGCTTATCGACTTTACTTTGTCTTCACTTTGTATCATGGATCTCAGGCGATTTCTGGGAAAAGGTGACTGTAGATACCACCGAGTATATATCAAACACGTCCAAGGTAAGCTCTTCACTGCATCCGTGGAGACATCAGCCCCATCATCATTGCTAGTTGGGTAACACCAGGCCAGGTATGCCTGAACTGTACTATCCATGAGAGGTGCCCAGTTAGCCTGGAGTCTTGTTTTACGTTGGTGCCATGGATGCGCACCATCTAGTATGAAGGCAATCAGACCATAATGAAAAAGCGTCAAGATTATACCTATGGCTTGCCAAGAGCATCGTTCAACATATCCATGAACAATTCATCACTCTGTATATGGTCTGGGAGGCCTTCAAGAGTTACTTTGAACTCTATGTTACAGGACTCGATATCCATCGCCCCATCATCCTGATGAAATGCAGCAAGGGCCTGTTGGGATTGCTGCCCCAGACCTTGAACAGAACATGAAAATGACACAATGCATTACCAACTTTTGGCTTACCAGCCTCTGTATCCAAGGTATAGTGTCCCACATGGTGTTCACACTCTTCCATGATGGCTTGCTGTCTGAGTTTCTGAACCTTGAGTGCTCCACTATATGGCCAGATCCTACAAGAATGTTCAGGAATGAGAAACCCCACTGCGAGATAAGGGTGCCATTGTAGAAGAAAGAGTGGAGGGACCTACCTATTATATCAAACAGATGGCTGCGTATTTGCATTGTCATTGTCATAATAATGAAGATTATCATATGCATAATGCCGCAGCTCAGCTGGACTTGGCTGACAATGATGCTCGGTTGACTACCTGCTCGGCTGTCTCACATGCACAGCTAGGCCCGGTGCAGTTGACCAATCAGACCAGCTTCAGCCATTTTCCCATTTGAGCTGGTTGAACTGGCTTTGAGCTGGCTGATACTATTGTAAAGATACGATTTAACCATTTAAATTACCTCTTTGACCTCCACTATCTGTCTAGAATCCAGTCAACTATCACATCCTATGAGATGGATGTTGAAAGTGTAAAATGTGAATCCTTACACTACTACCTTTCTCGGACCGGCATTAGCCATGTCCATTACACTATCTAAAGCATAGTAATGCTAAGTACAAAAGGATAGTGGATTCTACACTATTACTATCCTAATAGCCTTATCTCGAAGATCTTATCTTATCTTATCTTATCAAGCCTATGACTAGATTAGTCATCTCATGACTACTAGATTAGAGCTCTATACGCCATTGGCTAGGCTCATCTATGAAGTGTCTTACTTATCATTCTTGTAATGATGACTGATGCTGATTGAGATACTTATGCTATTGGATAAGACAATATCCACTAACCTAACTTAACCTAAGAGTACTTTATGCTATTGGCTAAATACTCTTAGTCATATATATTAGGTAATAATTGTATCTAGTATATATAGGCCAGTCCATAGGGCTGGAATAATAAGGACTTTTCCACCTCTTATATGAGTGAAAAAGGAACCTGGCTCTACTAAGCTACAGTGCTAGTAAGACAACTATACACTATAAGTATAAGGTAGTTTTGTCCCTTTTCACCTACTAATAGAAAACAGGACACTAGTGGTACTAGCTATCAACTACTTTACCACTATGGACAGAGATCCTAGTGAGAACAATCGACCTTACAGTTGATTGTACCTAGCTCTTATGAGCTTTGTCTTTTATCTAACGGACATTACCTATCTGTTGATAGAGATGACGTGCACATACCTATGCACTCACATGGAGCCTGTCTAGGTCTCCTTGACCTACTATGTAGAGCTATCTACTTTCTTATAGTAGAAATTACCTACCTTATGGTAGAGATATGTTATGACACTATTGTGTTCACTTTACCTATCATATAATGATAGAGACTAACTATCATGTATGTGATAGTAGTTATGAGTCACCACCTTATCTCTAGCATCGTCCTTCAGTCGTTACTGAGATGAAAGTTACCACTACATTTAGGTAGTGAGAAACATGAGCCCCTAACAGGATTACCTATATAGCTCACACTACATAGAGAGTTTCCTATTGCCAGACCACTAGAAGTTAGTTAATGTTATGTGGTACATTTCTGCCACGTATCATGCTTCCTACCATGAGCCATTGGTAGAGACTAACATAAGTCTGGATATAGAGAATAACTGATATCATAGAGATTGTGTCAACAGCTACACACATTCCTCACTTGCTACTCGTCAATCGTTCTGCTCAGAACCACCTTAACGAGCAGACAAACCCTGTGCGCTGTACGCTAGTCACATGGTACGATTTCTATAATGGAGCAGCCATATGTGGTCATAATTAGGTTTCTCTACAAAAGACAGATTACGTGCATAACACAAGAGGGAAGAAAGTTTGCTTGAGATGGTGCAAGTAACCATGATGGACTCCTTCATCTTTTGGATGAACGAGGACAACTAATCTTGTCCACATTGTTCTAACCAAGGCAATGTTCCATGGTATAGGAACATAAGAGAGTAAGCAAGCACTTCGAGATCGTCTTGGCAACTGAGCTCTTGTTTAAGATGGCTATTCAGTGAGGCAAAAGCTGGAGTGCTGATGAGCGTGTTGTATTCTCACATGGGAATATGGATGTGCGATTGCTGATGATAATATTGCTTTGCAGTACCGAAGTCAATGAGGAAAAAAGTATCCTGGATTTCTCCAATTCCCATAACAATGTTGTGAGGCTTGATGTCATGGTGGATGAAGTTTCTTGAGTGAACATATCTGAGACGAGATATCTAGATCACGTCCAACAAGTTGTGTTAGTCTGTTACCTTATATTGCATGCCAGCAACTCACTCACCATCTGCAGCCCCAACTAGGCAACATGATACAAGTCAAACCCACCAGGAGATGTGGTATGGATTATTTTGTCCAGGGACAACCCAAGACCATTACACAATATGATTCCTCTCTGCCGAACCAAAGAAGTCGTGGGAACCCAATGACACCCGGTCCTTGAAGCTGGGTCAGGATTGAATAGTCATGCAGCAATGACAATACTGAGTTGGTGACAGGTTCAAGTTTGATTGCGATGATTTGGTCTGTTATAATACAAATCCAGAGTAGACTGTAGCTGAATTTTGACCCATCAGCCACAATGTACCGAGTCACGACTTATTGTGGTATTGGTAAGTCTGACTTACCATATGAACTTGACCCCAGCTTTTTATCCAGTCAGTATCTACCATCTATATGGACAATATCCATCTTCCTATGTTGATTGTGGTCAGTAAGTCACTTGATTTTTTTTTCCTGCAGCTGGCTTGTTCATTTCAGTTGTTTCAGTTGTTGGTGATCACTGACCAGGATCGCTTGTGTCTATACCTGGATGCTGGATGCTGGAGTATTATGTGTGTAAGTGTTCAAATGACGGTTATGCATGCTGACTCTTTGTAGTTTGATAGCACTCTTGGCAAGTTGGCAGTGCTGGGATTTGATCAACAACAGCGGTCCAAAGTAGGCTCAAAGTTGACAGTTGCTCCTGGACAGAGTTCAAACTATCTGTCAATATGCCAATTCTTCCATATTTCCTTTCAAGTATGTAAGTTTCACCAGGTTCACTGCACAGTTTGTGGTCCAACATAAGTTTTGTCCTAAGTAGATTCTTGCTTTGGTTAGGACTTATGCTTTGTTAGTTCTGGTTAGTGTGCCTGGACAAGCTTGGTTGGGATAGAAAAGTGTACAGAAAAGTGTACAAAAAAGTGTAGTGAAAAGTGTACAAAAAAAAGTGTACAAAAAAGTGTACAAAAAAGTGTACAAAAAAAGTGTAGTTTAAAGTGTAGTAAAATGTCTAGTAAAATGTCTACCAAAAAAGTGTAGTGAACAGTGTAGTAACAAAGTGTAGTGTGGTCATGTGACCCTGGAGAGCCTGGGACAGTCTGTAGATCCTACATGGTCTGTAGAGCTGGAGAAGCTGTAGAATTGTTGGATCTGAAGAGCCTGTGGTAGTCTGTGGTCGTCTGTAGAGTCTGTAGGCAAAAAGCTGGTTTGCTGATGCTAGCCTGCAATTGATTCATGAACTCCCATCCGTTTACACTCACCCACAACCATGCCAAAGGAAGCCTTTGTGCCATAGCTGGATGAGAGTCATAGGACAGAGGAAGCATTTCAGAGAGCAGTCAAACTTCTCTCAAGGTCCATGATGTCCACCATTTTGGAATCCAGTACATGCATACTTTGTGTGTGGTGGTCTATCACATCACCTCCTTCAAGGCCCATTGTCCATGAATATAAATTTGCTCAGTCCTTATTGTACCGTAAAATCAGAGTTATTAGGTCTTCAAGAGCATCAATCCAGAGGAACCTGTTGCATATCTTATGCGAGAAACAGTCCTATTTGGGAAAAGACCCAAGTAAGTAAATGAGCAGTGTTTTCAGTGTGGAGCTTACATCCAATCAAAGGTTAACGTACAGCCTTGCTGATGGCATACTCATTCTGAAATGTCCAAACTTGGCTCTCAATATGGCATAAACCGATCCCTTGGAAAGTGTTTGAGGGCATAGGAATCACCACTCGGGACTCATCTAAGTGTCTGTATTAGAGACACTGCAAGTATATGAATAGAAGTGCTTATTCTATGTGATGTATCTACACACTTTATATACTGAGTTATATGGTCCATGAGAATGTTCTACTTAGGGTAGTCCATGTGAAGTATGTAGATAGTGTCAAACCAAGTCGGACTAACATTGGACTGGTGTTCTTTCAACAAAGCTCCACAATGTGCTCAACTTGTATGCATTGGTCAAGGAGCTTCAGGAAGTGTTGAACCAGAGACTGCTTCGTTTAAGCACATCTCTACCACTGATGCTGCAGTGGGAGGTTGAGAAACAGGTCTACAGAGTCAATAACCTCAAAGAGCCTCTTACACCACTCACTTGCATGTTATGTACAAGGTCAGTCTCGCCTGTGTGGACCGCCGACCGGATTATCAGCCTCGTCTGACGATTTCATTGTGCTGTCTCTGCAGACCGCCATGTAACCTGGCAACCACAAAGATTACACTGCATGGAGAAAAGTGTCCAATGGTGTGATCACCTCGGGTTTATCACAACTCAGCAGAATTGGTGCAAGTTAGTGCACCAAAGCTGATTTGTCATCCCTCCATGCTCACGCTGCCCAGGGGGAACTATAGTGAAATTTGACCAGCTTTGCTGGCTTGAGCTGCAGAGTCGCAGCTAGCTGAAGGGAGCCAAGTTAATCATCACACTTTGGTTTGGCTCCGTGACAGCTCGGCTAATATATGGGCTCAGCTCCAGCTTAGGTCGGCTATGAGCTGGAGCTGCAGAAACACTTCCGCTACTCCTGATCTCGCATTGGTCTCAGTTCCTGGTGGGGTCACACTGCCTGTTGATGGTCACAAACTCTTTGCTATCATCAAGTATGCCTTCAGCCAGGACCATGGAGTCCTAATGGAGAAAGTTAGGGAGGCAGTCTGGGGCTGGCCTGACACTCTTCTTCTCATCATTGTGATTAATGAGGTACAAGATTATTGCTCCCCAAAGGAGGATAGTGCAGCCTGGAAGTTTTTTCCCGACAGCAGGACTGTTTATCACCTTAAGAATTCTATGCTCTTGTGGCTACTCTCTCTATTTCTGCCGATGATGATTATGTTCCAACTCTGACAGTTCTCATGATAACGGTGATTTCTACTCTACTAATCACTTTCTGACCCACAGCAGTCCACCTCTGACAATGAGGTTGACGGTTCCAACTCCACTAGTCAGTCTGATGATGACATTCCATTTGTGTTGATACCAGTCATGCTTGCTGGGCACATGTGGTGCCACATCAACTAAATTGAATAGTATGTGTGGATGAAGGGAGACGGTGATGATATTATCAATCTTGATGACAACATCAAGGGTGTTGGCATGAGTATTTGTTGTATCACATTATCACACTTGCAGCTCTACCCTGAGTCCCTCCTGACTCATTCTTTTTCAAGCAATTGTAATTTGTACCCTCAGATTGCAATGGAGGAGGTTGACCAAATGATAGCTAGAGGACTGTTGGCAGTGAAGGATAGATTTGCTCAGATGGTCAGAGAGCTCCACCCTAGATCCAACCAGTGTAGAGTAGAAGAGGTGAAACTTGCAGTCAAGTTCAATTGGAGCAATGTACAAGCAGAATTGTCCTATGACTCAATCTTCACCTACTTGAAGTTGTATATTACATTGAATGTTTCTCCTTTTGTGTACACATGTTATAAATGTTGAACTATCCAGTTGCTTTCCAAACAAATGAATGGTTTTAGCCCCACACTGCATGTCACACAAGGCCCTAGGCAGGCTACAACTATAATATAATTTAATTGGAGCAGAGTAACTGCTACACTCATTTATATATGGAGGCGAACAGAGCACAATTTGTCTCCGTCTTGTACAATCTGCTGGCTTGAATGGTGTCCATGGGATGTGTTTGATAGGGGACCTCACAAAGAGATTTATTGACTGTGATTGGTGTTTTAAAGTCCAATCCAGTCTGGTTCTTTGCCATTTTTGGAGAAAAAGACTGTGGATTGTGGGCTGCCAGTATTTACAGGCACTAGCCATAAGCCTTGGAGTCCTCTGTTTTGTTTCCCTTGGTTGGAAGCATGAATCCACCTAGCCCAGAAGGGATAATAATTGCCCTGATGATATATGCATTGCCACAGATGATATATATATAATTGAAATAGTTGAAAATATGATCCAGGATGATGAGGAGGGGTCTAGAGGTGATTGTAAACCATTAGATACATCCATACATGTATTACTCACATGCCTACATCTTACATAACTACACTTTTTGGCTACACTTTTAACTACATTTGTTTGGTGGTCTACTACCCTTTTCAATACATTTTTTTGTACACCTGACAACACTTTTCACTATACTTTTTTCATAGTCAACTACTCTTTTCACTACACTTTTGTTGATAGTCAATTACACTTTGCACTACACTTTTTTGGTACTTTACTACATTTTGTCACCACTCTAGGATGCTTATATAATCACCTTTAATCCATATTCATGTTGTAAATTGAAGGTTTGATATTTTATATTATCTATATGTGATCACAGTAATTAGATTAGATTAGCTCATGATAAGAGCAATGAAAATAATAGATTTATGACAACCAATATAAATATTACATTATATAAAATCACTAACTACTGTGAATGTCCAATTCATTTGGGTGTTCCATTCTTGTTCCATGGGTATCCAATTCTTATACATAAGTGTTCCATCTTTCTTTTGTATGTGTTCCATTCTGTATATGAGTGTCCCATGCTGGTATTGTGGGTATTCCATTCAGTATGCAGATCTCCCATTATGTATATAGGTATCCCATTGAGCCTCTGGAAGTCCCATTTATGTGCTATGGGCTCCAATTAGTATATGTGATTGTGACAGTTACACCACTGATCAGCAAATCCCCAAAAATGCCACAGAAACCCACAGAGGCCCACAGAAACACCACTGGAACCACAGAACCCCCAGAACCCCCAGAACCCCCCAGAACCCCACAGAGATTACCACTGGAGCCACAGCAACCCCCAGAGGTCCACAGAGCCACAGCCACCACAGCCACCTAGCTCCCCAGATCCACAGAACACCACAGTATACCAGCACTCCCCAGAAGTTACCAGACCCACAGACACCCAGCTTTGTAGTGGACAGTATGACTAACCAATGGCTTTGCCAATATCCCTAACCCAGCCTAACATTGTTTTGCCTCCTAACCAAGTCTAACTAATGTCTTTGCCAATATTCCTAACCCAGCCTAACATTGTGTTGCCTCCTAACCAGGGCTAACTAATGTCTTTGCCAATATTCCTAACCCAGCCTAACATTATGTTGCCTCCTAACCAGGACTAACTATTGATTTGCCTGATACTAACGCCGGTATCCCTAACAATATTCTACAGATATAGGATGCCCCCACAGATCCCACAGAATGTACATAGATCCCACAGAGATTCCCAGAACCCCACAGAAGCCACAGAACTCCACAGATTCCCACAGTCTGCTCTACTTTCCCACAGTTACCCACAGAGACCCACAGAGCCACAGATTCCCACGGTTCCACAGAACCACAGAGCCACAGAACTCCACAGAGCCCCCAGACTTTGGGTCACTGGACAGAGCTGCCCAGAGC
>JBBPPY010000344.1:0-25338 GCA_038092195.1 Leccinum barrowsii
TATGTGCTACTTTCCATACAAAATTGAAAAATGGTTGAAGGCATGAAACCATCAGCAGGAATAGAAATAGCCAGTCAGCTTTAAAATCCATACTAGTAGCAACTCCTGCATCATCAGCATCCTTTTTATGAAATGCACAGTGCATATCCACTTATATCTCATCTTGCCTGCACTCATATTTTAGGGGAAACTCTACATAACAAGGTTGGTGGATCAATGATGAACCGCTCTACATACACAAGTATGCTTCATTGCAGTAAGAGCAGGCACCACAGGTGCTTGCAATCAACTGTGGGTTGCAAAACAAGGACATGCTACATAAATGATGCTTTATTGCAGTGGGAGCAGGCACCACAGGTGCTTGTGATCGGCTGTGGGTTGCAAAACAAGCACATGCTACACAAATGATAATGATGTATGTAGATGAAGCTACTATCAAATATCCTTATTTTTCAGGATCATTTGCAGAGTATGTAAATATCCGAGGGTAGAAGCGTCTTAGCACTCACAACAAGTTATGACAATACCATGCTGATAGGCTGCAAGAAATTCATTATCTAGGAGTACTTTGAAAGCCATTGTGCATGGAAAAATTCTCGGTGAAAAAAGAACTGCGTGCCTGTCACCTCTCCTGCTGCACCCAGTCTTGGAGTATGTGCTTGAAATACCTTGCATGCTCCGGATGCTCGAGGACCCTTCTTGCATTATGTAGAGCTCAGCCACATGAATCCTCATTCATTGTGGGGACTATCAGTTGGACATGCATGATCTTGATCCGCAACAAGTACTAGTTTGATCTAATGAAATGTTAGTCAGAGAAAGCAGACACATAATGAATAGAATTCACTGCAGCAACAACCAACCCAACAGCAGAAGGGGGAAGGAACTGCAGTAGGAAATTCCTTGCAGCTTCTTAAAGAAGTACGTGCATCAAAATCAGACCCAGTACCTGAAGTCTTTGACATGGATGAAAGCATTCTTCTGATACAATTACTTTCCTTTCAGGCCAAAATAATCTATCAACCATGCACTCCAGTCATAGTGTGTGGAATGAGAAAAATTTTGCCGACTTCACTTGCATTGAAGAAAATTTCGCACCTCACCCACCAAAACTGGAAACCGAGTTAATTCTCCCAGAAGCACCACATATGGTCAGCTGCAGTCTGAACTGCTAACAATTCACTAGACTTACATAATATTGTTAGTGGGTTGATATGAACTGGACTCAGACTGGCAGCTTCCATTGAGTCACGTGCATAGCCAAACTCATTTCACAATATCGATTGAGATCTGCACAATGTTTGTTCAATATATGCATACTATATTGATCACAATTTGTAGATGACCTCGAGGAGACAGGTTTGATAGGGTGATCGACCATGGAAAATCCAATGGTGATGCATCATGTGCCTGCGAGGGTGAAGAGCTTGTTGTCGCTACAGATGAATAGCATATGGCTGTTTGAACTGATATGATTGCCAATAGTGTTTAAAGGTCCGGTCTGGTCCAGTCTTTCATACAACCTCATGTTGCGGCATACCCCAAGTCGCTATCACCTTGATCTTTTGTTGTGGATACAGGCGCTAATTACAAACCAAGACGCCAAGTTTCATGATGCGGAGGTTTTTGTAGATCTTCAGTAGATGTTCAGACTTCACTAACATGTCTACTCGTTAGGAGTCTGCCCATGTACACACCCAGCAAAACAAGTCATGTGTTTCAACATCCAACCTGCCATCCTCCCCATGTCCATTGCACCATCATCTTGATTCATATTAAATAGCAACCTTCTGCGAGAGGGTAACTGAAAGAGCTGAAAGATATGCATAATGTATGGTGGATCACTGTTGCCGGTATTCGGTTCCACAAAGGGGTAGCACTAGCAACTTGTTTAGAAAATGTTGTCAAATCCTGTCCCTTGGTGCGTGTGGACTGATAAGCTGAGAAAGCTTTGTGGAGGTGGTGGGATCACTACTGAATAACACGTGAATAACCAAAGAATGATATTGAGTGAATACAATGAGTAGACTTGGGACAGTGATGCCACGTTCGCGCACATTGTTTGACACAGATGGTTGAATTACAAACTGTCTTCCACTTCGTAGGAGAGTACAATGTCTGCGTAAAACCGATTATGATTTCGAAACCAAACTGAATATTATACGAATATCGAATGGTTTCTGAAGCTATAGTATATTGTGTGTTTGTAATTTTATGTTTGTTTCTTCGGGCATTTTCTGCCCTTCTTTGTAGCCTACATGACCCGACTACAATGGACTTTGACCTCCATGGGCCTATTGTTTCAGTGGTACATCTGTTTCTCGCTAACAGATGAGGATCTGGATTAGGCACTCGAACGCTTCGGCGAAAAATAGCTGCATTGGAGATCCACTGACAATGAAGATGACTGCTCCATAATGGACTCAGACCTGGACGTCCTTGCAAATGCAAATGAGTCAGAGGGGAGTGGCATGGAGGATTCCAAGAGTGATGACTATGGATGGGTTCTAGGCTGGGTAATGAGATATGGAACTTTTTAGCTTCTTACTTGTCTTCATTTCATTGCAAACTATGTAACAATGGGGCAAGACTACATAATAATGGATCATAACTCGAAGGAAAGAAGATAGAGGTGTGTAGGACTGGATCACAATTCGAAGGAAAGAAGATAGAGGTGTGTAGGACGACCACAAGGGTCTAGAACCTCGAGGAGAAAAGGTTGATAAGGTTATCGACCATGGGGATTCCAATGGTGATGGTTAGAAGTAGCGCAGAGTGCTACAAAGTCTACAATGAGATAAAAAGATGAAAAGGGTGCGAAATCACCAAAAGTAACACGAACAACCCCTGGGCCAGTCACACTCAGTGGCCCTGGTTATCTTCCATTCAAGAATACATATCCATGATGCAGATGGATGAAGCCACCGCTCGAATCTCTCGATTTGTGTATGCTCTAATGTTGTCAACTATTCAATTGGCTATCAAGTTTTGAGAGGTTTGTATGCTAATTTCCTCCTTGTGGCCATTGATTGATCAATTTTGCTAGTCTGTTATCATCATTGGGTTCGAAAGCATTTTTGGAGGATCTTTACAGCGTCTTATACATTTGCAACCGTCCGGAGTCCCGCACATTCAAGGAGAAGAACTCAACTGGCAGTGGGAGGGTGGAAGGAAGTACAGGCTCTATATTCAATGGTGTCAACATGGCAGAAATGCTAAGGAAGCCAATGACATTAAGTAATGTTTATGGCTGTATCTCCTACTTACACAAATTGTGGGACTAGCTAGCTAGCTCAATATACCTTTTCAATTTTAGGTGGACGGCTTTGAAAGTCTGAGCTGTACAGACTTGCTAGTGTTTGATCATTTATTCGACGAAATGAAAACACACTGAGTGAGTTGATCTACGTTATCTATGTCCAAGTGGTCGTTAGGCACTAATAAAAAACTAGGTTATTTGTCATTTCCCAGGACCAACTAAGTAGCAATATCCCTTGCATGAAGACTCATTGTCAACATCTGCTGTGAGTAACCAAGGGAAACAGAACGGAGGACTCCAAGGCTTATGTCGAGTGGCTGTAAATTTATCCTGGCAAACAAATTCCTGGTTTAGTTGTCACAAGGTTTGATCCTCCATCACCTTCCACATCATGTTGATCAAACTGGAAGCCTCCATGGATATGAAAATGAAGTTCTTGAAGAACCTGGTGTTGGTACACTTGACTCTCATTTTACAATCCATCTAAGAATTTGAGAGCTGCATCCCAGATTTTTTGGCCTTTCTCAGTTGCTTTGGACAGCTTGTTGTTTGAGGTATATAAGGCCCCTGTTAGCTCTGTCCCCAGTCCACACCCTGTTGAAATGAGTTGATTTCACAAATCAGAATGTGGATGACCCACCTCTTTTTGTACACTGAATGAATATTTGGTTGCCTACTAATCACATGCTGAAGGATGGTGTTGAAGAACTCGGACATAACCGTTTCTGGAAAGCTATGGGACCCACTTTATGCTTGCAATGACGGCATCATAGAGTTAGAGGAGGGAAAGAAGACGCGTACAGTTTGTAGGACATCCATTTTTCTGCCATCATGGTAGACAAACTGTTGTATATGAATCTTGTACCATATCCAGACTAAGAATCGGGGAAGCAAGCGTGTAACCACATCGCCTGGGCTTTGTCCATTAACGTCCAAACCTAGCTTAGTCGTTCCATGTGGCTGTTTTGTTTTTGGGGTAATCATCAGCATATAATCAGCAGAGTAGGTGAATATGCGGGGGTAGAAATGCCGCCTCACTCCATCGCAACACAATATGACCACTCCATACCAGTATGCGGTCATGAACTCTTCATCGAGCAATATTTTCTATTGCCCATGGAAGAGCTCCCATTGACAATGTGTATGAATCACTTGGCTCAGGGCATTATTACCAGTTTGAAGTGAAGTGGATCCAGAATCATAAGGTAAAGGTATTCTGAGCCTGCAGGCTGCCAGTGATGAGTTCAAGCCAAAGCATTTTCCTGCCTGGGAAGGAAAGGAGCCCGAACCTGACCCTCGCACCATCTGCTTTGGTTTTGGGAGATAGTTAGTTTTTGTTCTTGATGGATCATTACTTATTTGGCTGACTTAGCTTCTGGACTAGCATCTGCCCAGGTTAAGATCTCGACTTCTATACCTTGCAAGGAACCATGCCACCGGGTTGTTCACATCACTCCCTCCAATTGTTCATCAATCAGCCTGGTTATGTACGGTACCCAAACACATCCTGTACAGGAGACCAATTGGATACCGCTTTACCCATATTGCAACCCTCTAATAGGATATCCCTGACGGTTTTGTAATTTGGCGAGTCCTCTCTTCTGTTTTCCCTTGGTTACTCACAGTGGACTCTAGGTGTCAGTAGCTCATTGTATTCTCCACTGCACACTCCACTGCACGCTCCTTCACCTGATTTCCGACATTGCCTACCAGTACCACAAGAAACTGTTCTCCCACATGACCGAGTTTCCCCTGGACATGCATCTGGACTTTTCCACTGTTGATGACCTTGGCAATCACAGAACCTCTCAACATCGGGTCGTCCATGCGGTGAGGGGATTGAGATGGCTTGGGAACATATGAATTCTATCGGAATGGATTCAATTGGCGGAAAACAGTGGTTAGCATGTGCTTAAGCTGATTAAACACTCTGGCCTAGCCACAAAGACCAAGTTTCGCCGAAGGAAGCACATACAATGTGCAGTACACACGAGAAGCTCTTAAAGTGCCCAGTACAATGTGAAATTTTCGCCTAATATAACTGCCTCAACTTTGACTCGAGGCAAAGCCTTGGTCAATCCTATTGATCAGCAGGCATCTCAGATGATCAGTGGGAACGAAGTTGGGAGAAATGATACCCTTGTCCACTACATCTCGAAGCCAAAACCAGCACAAGTCAAGGTGCTTCATCCGCCCATGATGTTCTGGATGCTTCGCCACCTGAATAACTGATTGGTTGTCGATGTGAAGGATTGATGAAAAAAGTTCCCATCAACAGCAGCTCGACAAGCATGCATGGACCACGCGTGCACCTACCTTTCACATCTGTCCCGTCTTCCATCAAATCAAGTTTTGGACTAACGACTTGCAATCACAACAAAAGCAAACTATCGACGCAATTCATGCCCACCCTGCCATTCTTACTGCGGCTGGTACCGTCAATCTGTATGCTTCGACACAGCGCTCATTAGAGTCCATGTTCTGGACAAATGCAAGGTAATATTTGTTGTTCGTGTGGGCTTTCAGACACAGTACCGAGCCAGACTAATCACATACTACATAGATTTCTGTATAGGTCAAGTGAAGGTAGTCTTCACATTACTGGTCAAGGCACAGGAGCTCCTTTTCGAAGAGATAGACAACCACCAAAGTACCTAGCGTACATTGAGTGGTCTACAAAGTTCCCACCAATGCCAGACTCTGCCATGAAGATGTACCCTGTTCGCAAAGCACTATGAAGGAAGAAAAGTTCTGATGGAGTGGAAGAGTGAGAATGTCCTCGACATATGTCCCTCATTCCTTGTCAATTCTTTCAAAGATATGTCTATGTATGTCAATGTAAAGTAGGTGTCATTGTGACCAATATCATGTACTAGTAGCGTGTATTACATTTGCATGATGTCAACTGAATCAATCGGACAACACAAGCAAGTCTTTGAGTGGGTGATGTGTTTGATTTTCAGTAGACTCGGTGAAAGAGTCTTGAAGACAGAAAAAGATCGATATTTACAAGAAATGTAAGGTTATTGATCTATGTTCTTGAAAGCATAGAAAATGTTAGAATTGTAGCATTTCTGACAATTATAATAGCAACATATTATCAGAAATGCTACAATATGGTATATATATTGTGTTTTATTGAATATATACACAATTTTGTGCAATTATACATGGGTTTTCCTGATGCTACAACGAATTCATCACTAACACATATGACTCACTCTTGCGGCTAGGGGTTAAAGAGTTCGAACTCTGTAAGTAACGAGTTTGAAGTGCGTAGTATTCTCAAACATCATACACTGCAGGCGAAATCAACATCAAGGTGAAGGCGAAAAACAACGCCGTCAAGGTAGTCAAAGCTCAGACTACCGTGCCCAATTCAAACTTCACCAAAGCACTACATAGAATGTGATAAACTCCATGAAGGAGTCGATCAATGATACTGATTTATCTGTAGCTAAGCTCCGCATCCTCATCATCTATTGGGGAGGTGTAGCATCTGCTCTGATCAATATCGTCATGTATACAGTTATCCCATCCTGCATGATTCATCAGTGCTTATGACTTCCTGTATAGTACATTGTTGTGTACACATTAGACTTCTCCAAAATGACATATTACTCGAGATCGGCCATATCTCAGGTGCATGTGATTGGAATTACATGATCTATGGCGGATATTACATGCAATTCTCACATCGATCATATCTCAATGACCCCTGAACCAATTTAGATGACAAAAATATGGGCCGGAAGCCAAGAATCCGTAGTATTTTTCACAAAAACCGGTTAAAGACTGTAACCAAACTGGCAAAGACCAATAAAGACTGAAAAAAAATGTTCATTCAATACTCGAGGAAAACAAATGTATGACTTAATCTAAACGAACCGCGAATTCACCATTGTCCATTGTATCATCACTTGCCTTCAATTTGAAACTGATCCTGTTGATGTTGATCAGATAGCTATCCGGTTTCAGTTACGAGCAGTAAGAGAACCTACATCCCTGTGTGAGCCCAGTCTTCAAGCATGTCCTGGCTTCAGACCATGATATGAATGCACCTTCAATGACCCTCATTGACTCTTGCAAGAAGCTTGATGTATTTATTTTGGAGCTCATCGGCATCAAGGCTTCTACCATTATTGAATCCGTGCTCGTGGTAGCAGACAAGGATCATATGTATCTAGTGGAGCTAATGAGTCTATATAATTTATATCTTGATGATGATACACCAAAGCGCACAAGAGTACAACTCCAATCAAGAAGAAGGTTACCACCTTGAATTGACCCTCACTGGAAAAGAGTTCAAGCTCAGCTTCCTCTCCCCCAACTACCACCATACTTCCAAACCTGATCCTTGGGAAGTAAAAACTCTAAAGACGGACAACGGCAATTGGGACACTACCGAAGAAACCTTCCACACCGCCAACTCTTGGACTCCTCAGACTTCTTAGGAAGAACTCGCAGTACTCCATGAGGTACATGATCAAAACTTCGTTACATACTTGCAAGAACACGTTCACCTCTCATGGCCTGTTTAAACTCATCTGTCCCTTGCTGTGTGAGAAACTCTTCCCATCCCTAGATTACCTATAAAAGAGGAGGATCCCAACGACGACTGCATAGGATTTGGATTTGAATTAGATCTGGTTGGAGAGTACAAGATGGGTACAGAAGGATATTCCATGGACATGGGCACAGGGCCGCCTAGACTGCGGATTCTCTAGAGGAGGACATAGAAAGGAATGTCCAAAATACAAGTCCAAAAATGTGCGAGCTGCAGAAGGAACTGTGCAAACAAACCAATCCGCCGCACAATCACCTAATTGGGGAAAGGTGATACAAGGGATGGACTTCACCGTAAACCCTCGGCTCCTAGACATTTGAAAATGAATCATACCTTGTTTGATAGTCTTTTTTCTACTCCTATCATCAATTTCACTTCTTGCTCTACCTCCGCTTGATCTGGAATCTCAAGCCTAGTAGGGGTAGTGTTACAAACCGCTTCATTTTCCACTTTTCAAGGTCACATGACCTGCTTAGTCAGCATCACGTGACCGCTTACATAAGCATTATCTTTCGTTTCTCACTTTTTACTTTTCAAAGTCACATGACTTATCTTGGTAGCACTTGGTAAACCCTTACCTTATTAGTTAGCACTGCTTATCCAGACCAGCCCTAAGCTGGTCTGCAGTAATGTTCCTGATGACAAACGGCGAATTGTAGATCCATACCTTCTGGAAAGATATTCCTGTACGATCAATTATATAGAGAAGTGCGTGAGTGAGCGCAGTACCTATATGGCTTCCGGGGAGATGGTGAAAAGAAATCAGTGCAAATCTGAAGCTCAGCTTGCGTGCTCCTGCGATCTTGGCCTCAGCATCCTATCCAATCCAGTGAGTGGTCACCGATATGGGTTGAGCCCTTGACCACACATTAGCAGTGAGGGATATTTCACCCACTGCTGCCTAGCGGCACCGATATTGACACATCTATTGAGTGACTCGGAGGACGACAAGCCAATTAGAAGACTCACTGCCAGATCAATGTTGAAGCCTGAGCTAAATACATTGAAAATCAGCTCGCGAGTCTTTGTGCGATGCATGATATTCGAGTCCGTTACATTATGAGGGCAACAAAAGAGCAGAAGTTCTTGGAAAAACAGTGATTCTATCTTATTCATTGCCTGAATGGAAGGTTATCATTAATATTGGTGTGAGCAAAAGGAATTTACTTGCCACATCTTCAGTGACAAAAAACTCTAGACTTACAGACAGAATTTGCAGAATATTGTGTCTTCTTCCCTATTATAAAAGTAGGTGATATCTTGTGCACGTTTGCTCTGTGGAACCAAGGGATCAATGAGGGTTGAGTGAGAGGTGTCAGTGGTGCCAAGAGGGTCAGTTGTGGTTGGGCCATTTGGCTGAGTTGCTACAATGTGATGGTGGTCACTGTCTGACTCGATAGCGCCTCTTAAGCCACTCCGTAACCTCCTCTCCTTTGTCCTCCAAGCCTAAGATCGTTGAGATCAACAAATTTACCATCATTCCCAACAGGTGCCCTGAAACATCCGGTAGGGCGGTGGTTTCTCTGAGGCCTGAAATCATCGTGAGTGGGGTTTTGTTCTGGCGCATGGTCAACATCCACCGCTGTGTCCAATACGACGACCTCGAGCCATTTTGTGAGAGATAAAAATGTGATGGAAAAAATATGGAGGGATGAGCCTCGGAAGAGACTAATAAATTGCTCGCATCAATGTGGCAGTGATGCCACTCTATGCTTCGCGAGATCAAAAGCAAACTCATCAGAAGGCGATGAGTTGGAAGATCATGGCCAGGCCATCATTGATCTGTCCATAATCCGTAACACTTGGGTTAATGACATGGATGACGAACAAGACACCTTACCTTTGGATGGACGGGATGATGAGAACAACGCTCGTGAACAAGACAAACTTGATGATGATGAGAACAACACCGGTCACCAAATATTCATAGACAAGCCGGAACTGGATGATGAGAATGGAAGTCCTGTTGGCCCCAAATCCGAAGTCTATATTGATCGGTTCAGTGGTCGGATAAAGTTGACAGGGTATACCACAAGATGTACACTAGGAAGTGGTGGTGGAGTACTACACACGTGAGTATCAAGCATCATTCCAAATGACTGGGACACAAACTTACAACAGATAACAGGTTGAATTGAAAAAGCATAAAGCTGGCGCAACCATTATTCCTCTCATCATATCATTTGACAAGACCCAACTTATGCTTTTCCTTGAACATGTGCTCTCCTCGACTTCTTGTACATCACTCAGTATCCGGTTCACAGCAATACACACCTCTCTCAAAGACCTCCAAGCGGCACTGGACAGTTTCCATGATAACACTTTCATCTTTGTTGACCTCGGTGTGACACAAAGCAGCTTGGAAATCTAAATTTGATGGGGCTTATGAGGAGTCAAGTCATTGTCCAACTAGCAACTTTAATTTTACAATCATTAGCCGAGTTTGTGGTGTTAGTAGTCTCATCCAGTGCGGTGAAGTTGCAAATGGCTTCGATGTAAGACACCCCCAGGTCCCAGATTCGCATCATCATAAACTCTATTGTTTCATTGACCTTAAAGTGCCATGTCCAGAGACGGATAGAGTGTCTGGCAAGAATTGTGTCAACGAGATGATAGGTATATAGGAAAGTACTTACACCTTGCACGAACACTTGCATACCAGTACTGAGCTCCGCCATGTTGATGGGGTCCTCTGCGGTGTGAACCCAAACATACATGTCGATGGCGGTGATGTTGATGAAAGTGATTCCTTGCTGGATCACTGGGCCCATCGCAGTAATGATTTCTTCAAGTTGTGGGACAGCCAGTCTTTAACGGCAATGGGCTAGATCGAGGTAGCTCCCACCATCCCAGTGTGATCGTTGGGGGTTGTGTATGGGGTCTCTTTGATGACAATCTTGGACATGGCAATGATATCTGGGAAATTTGAGACATATGTCTTGAGTTTCCGCATGATGTCCGCGTTGCTCTTGAAAGTGCACTCAAGAGCAAAACAGTGGTGAGAGGTGACCAAATGGGGAATGGGAGTGTATAGTTCATGTGCACGAGGAGGTCTGGGATGGCATCCATGGTATTGCGATGTATCTGAGTGTTCGAGAGAGCTTGGATGTTCAGGGAGCTGTCATTTTGGCCAAAATAATTAATGAATTAAACAAAGAAGTATGTAAGTGATGGCAAAAAAGTATACTGTTCACATAAGAAAGCAAGCCAGTTCTCCCTGAACTAAGTGTGCTATGTACATAGCAATACAACGTGAACACAACTACAATGTAGATAGATTATTTCCCGGATTGGCCCTGTTTTGTACCTGGTGTTTCTTGCCAGGAACCTCTGTCATGGCAGTGGAAGGAGGCTTGGAGGTGGTCTTAGAAAAGTGTTTTTTGGAAATGCCAGGCTGCAACTGCGCTGGTTTCTGCTTACGTGAGTAGGTAGTATTGTAAATTGTCTATTTACTGCCAGTGGAATAACTGGAGGGATGAAAACTCAGTTTGCAATGGCCAGAAGTTTGCTCCAAGTCCGAGCAGACTGAGTCTAAAGCTCGTCAATGAGTCTTGAGTCATCAGCTACATAATGCCTCTGCTTTAAATCCGGACAGCGAGACAAAAGTCATTCCGACTTACCTGCTTCTTAATGTTCATGGGGTGATAGTGGTATTATGTGGTCACTTCCGAGGTGTCTGCACTGCCGTCACGGCTACTGGCAGATACAGAGAGACCAAGTCTTTCCTCCAATATGTCCGCTCTGACACTTTGGCGGTGAGTGTCAGCCGGTCATCTGAAAGAGGGTCAAAATGGATTGGATATGGCTGTAATCGGGCCTGTGTGTGAATGAGAGATCACGCGCGTAGGTGAGAAATATGGCAAACAGAGAAGGCAAACAGTCACAGAGTTGGAAAATTGGAATGTTTTTTTTTTTTTTTTTTTTTTTTTTTTTTTTTTTTTTCATTCGTAACACGTCGTCGTTCGACATAATGTTGTGGCCGATCGATGGGAGTGATCCTCGCACAAGGTAGATGAAAATGTAGGCCAGAGCTTCAAAGTCATCCCGATGACTGAGTTGAATGCCGGAATGATGGTTGATAGAAGTGAAAGTGAGAGTGGAGAGCCGACATGGAACGGGGCATGGGCGTAAGTTTGTGGGTCTCTGTAGCATTGAGTGAGGCTGAAGTCGAATAAAAAGAGTTTGTTGACTACTTGTCCAGGCAAAAGAAGTATGACGAGAATATTTTGCACACTGATGTTGGTGAGTATGTAGCTGCGGGAATGAACATGTTCGAGCGATGCTATCTAGCAGATTTTCAGAACCTAATACATTGTTGACTCGGTTGACACCTACCAGCTGCTTTGCCAAGGTGGCAACTGTCCTTGCTGGCAAAATTCCACCACTTGACTTGAAAATGTTGTGCAGCATTGGACCCAGATCTTCAAAAACAACGACATTGTGTTCATACTCCATCCCGGATGGGCCAGACCAGATGATATCGGGTACACCTTGGAGACCACAAAGATTGCCAAGAACGGCACATTTGTGCTTCAACGAACACGGATCATGGTAGCTTGAATGAGGGTGAGACTTGACGAGAACTGTGTGATCACTCTTGATGAGGTCGACTGCTTGGAATACGTTACCTATCATAGTTGTCAGTTTGAAAAAAAAAAAGATCTGAATGCGAATGTCTTACTTTGAGTACAGGTCCCTATGTTTTGCTTTAGCTTGAACCTTCCATTGATATGTTTGAGGTGCATAATCGCAAAGCTTGGTATGTTGTGGTTTGACTTGCAAATAGTTGTGGCATGCAACTAACTTTCGAGTCAGCAACACCCCACTACAGAAGAGGGAGAGGAAGATAATTCAACACGAGCGAGAGCAAGATATCGATGAGTCTGACGCACCAGATCTGACGCTCAAACCCAAACACCCATTTTCAAATAGCGCAACGGCTCCTTCCTCCGAGTCCAAAATGATTGCTGTGCCTTGCTAGCTACGTCCTCCTCGAGATTTATGAGCCTGCACCCGTACCGTCCGAAGTTGCTGAGAACACCTTGTCGTGGACTCCTTGAAGAGACAATTGTTGACTTGGGATAGATCCATAACAACATACTAGAAGCTTGAGATGTGGGATGTGAGCCGGAAGATGTGGGATGTGAGCCATGGGTAATACAATGATACGACATCACAGTGGTGGGGGAGGGCAAAGGGCAGACAGAAAATAAGTGAAATTTTAATTGGGCAATGGATAGTATAGTGGTAAAAGGTAGAAGGGCGAGTTCACATGGCGACAATACTATACAAAGTGCACTGATCAACAGTTTATTGTAGTACAAGTGTACTGGCATACGTAGATATCGGATGGGTATGAAACATGATGATGATCGAGAATCAGAAATCGACAAAAACAATCTCTGTCTCGATCTGATCTCCTTCCTCATGGCCTGCACGACTAATGATCATAACCACCGGCTCGTCTAGGTCATCTCCGCCCGCTGGCTCATTGGGCTCATCGTCAACCAAGCTACAGTGGTCAAGCTTCATTCCCTCTGTGAAGGTGAGGCTACGCTTCTTGAAATCATACTTCAACTCGAGCAACTATGAATGTTGGATATTTCTGTCGGTACTCTTGCATCTACAACACAATCAATCAATTGTTGAACTCACACCTCGCCTGTCAACTTACCATTTCTAACAACATTTTTTCAGCAGATGTGCAGTACTCATCGTCCCAATTAGTATTTGAAAGTCCAGTTTAGTGCAGTCTTTTGCCTTTTTTGGAAAAGACCGGACTGCAACTAGTCCTGGGAATTTCCTGATATGGAAAAAACCAGACCAAGACCGAAAAAAAACTGACTTTTTGGTCTTTTTTGGTCTTTTTTGGTCCGGTTGCAGTCCAAAACCGGTCTTTTGAAGTCTGTGGGAGACAGGAAGTAAGAGAATCAAGTGTTCCACCATCCTCCAATATGACCCAGATCTCCTGAAGAGTGTAGCCACGAGCCATAATACGCTTGACACTTTCCAACCATATCGGCCATCCGTTCTCTTCCTCAAGGGTGTGGTATTCGAGCAAGTGGTGGCAATCGACGGTGGTCAGCAGGTGACAACAACTTCAAAGACGAGATGTTCAATCAGGTCACTGCAGCAATAAATGCCAAATTCCCCTTACAGATGATATAAAAAAACAGCTGTTCTTGTACTTCAAAATTTGCCTTTTGGGGTAGCCCCTATTTACCCCTATTTGGTAGTATATACGAGAATTATTCCTGATTTTTGCATATTTTTACGATTTTATTTGAGTTAGTTATGATATTTATGACAATATATGGCCTGTCCAAAGAGCCATATTGCATCAAATATTAAAATAATCATATCTCCGTCATGTGTGAACCGTTTTACATAAAGAAAATAGTGGTAGAAAGCTGAAAGTGAGTTCTATTTTTCGAGCATCACCACACCTAACCCAACCAGCGCCATCATGAAGCCCTCTACGCCGTCTACATACCTATCACAGCCCTCCATGTCAATTTCATCGGCCATTGTCACAAGTGTCAGTCGCAGCAAGTGCAAAGCCAGTGGTGTGGATGCGACTAGTGCCACGTCTGACAACTGTTCTGGTTAGTGTGCCTGGACAAAGCTTTGTTAGTGTCTGGTTAGGGGGTCATGCTTTGTTAGTTCTGGTTAGTGTGCCTTGTCATGCTTAGTTAGTGTCTGGTTAGGATTCCTGCTTTGTTATGCCTGGTTAGGATTCATGCTTTGTTATGTCTGGTTAGTGTGCCTGGACAAGCTTGGTTAGTGTCTGGTTAGGATTCATGCTTTGTTATGTCTGGTTAGTGTGCCTGGACAAGCTTGGTTAGTGTCTGGTTAGGATTCATGCTTTGTTAGTTCTGGTTAGTGTGCCTGGTCATGATTGGTTAGTATCTGGTTAGGATTCATGCTTTGTTATGTCTGGTTAGTATACTTGGTTATGCATGGTTAGTGTCTGGTTAGTGTACCTGGTCATGTGTAGCAAAAGTATACCAATGTGTCAAGCAATGTAGCAGAAAGACTTAGCAGAATTTGTGTTGTGTGCTTACAAATTGTAAAATTTCGAAGTCAGCAGCCACCAGGTATATAAAGCCAGCACTCTTCAATTTTAATTCCCACACTCTTTCTTCCCTCAACCACCACCCTCTTCAACACTTCAACACTTCAACACTTCCACACTTCAACACATCATCCACTACTCTATACTACTACTTGTTGTTGTTTATTTGGTAAGTGCATGCTGCTTTCTTTTATTCAGTTACTGACTTGGCTTGATTTTTTTTGTAGACTTTGTACTATTGTTGTAGTAAGTGTTCTGTTGCTTTCTTCGACTGAATACTAACTTTTCTGTTCCTTTCTTTGTAGACTTTGGTACTATTTTTGGTGAGTGTTGTCACCATTCACTATTGGTAGTGTGGTAGTGTATCTCTGTATGTATTGTAGTACAAACAATATATTGCATTTGACTTTTTGATATGATTTGAATTGAGCTAGTAAGATCTAGAGGATGATCTGTAGAATACCATCTACCCCTGTCTGGTCTGTACAGCTCTGTATAGCTCTGTATGGTGTATCTGTGGACTCTGTAGAGTCTGTACAGGGTAGTCTGTGCAGCTCTGTGGAGATAGGGGTACTCTGTACAGGGGGCTAGTCTGTAGGTCTGTGAAGGCCTGTATTACTAGGTACCTCTCTGTGGGGTTTGTGGGTCTGTGCAACTCTGCACAGTTCTGTGAAGCCAAGGGTTGGTTTGCTGATTTGAAGTGGGTCATATGGCAGACATATGAGCCTGCCGACATTTGTCCGGCTCCTCCAAGTCGTAGGCAGTGTGCCGAGACTGGAGGTGTGTCTGATGCTGCGTTATCAGCTTCCGACTCGAGCATTGTTGATGTTGCCCCTTTTCTGTCCTATGTGAATGAGAAGACAAGGTGGCTGTCATATCTGATTGGCAAAAACAGGTGTCCACAGACGCAAACAGAGTTGTGGTCTGTGCAGTCTGTACATTCGCTTCTGATTCTTTCCTATCTCCATTCTGATTCTTTCCTATCTCCATTCCGATCCCTTGACTCATGATGACGTCTTTGCTTCATCATCCATATCATCCATCTGTCATCATTCAATTGTTGTATGATTAATCCTCCGCAGATTCTTACACATCCATATTGTGGATGACTTGCTCCTTCCTCGTGATTCCATTGTATTCCATCTCAGTAGTACTTAAGAACTATCTCGTCACTTTGTAACCCCAAGCCAGAGCTACTTGGAATACACTCTGAGTCTTCTGCAATCCTTTGAGTCCTTAGTCCCTTCGACCCTCAGTGTCTCAGCCCTCTTTGGGTGTGATCTCCTCTTAGTATCTTTGTCTCTGAGTCTCGCCAGACATTATGTTTGCTCAACTACTACTCCTTCGTCCCTTGTCTTTGCCACCCTCCAAGTCTACATCTGACCCTGCCCGGGCCAGCTGTAACAAAAGCTCTAGCTTCTCCCTGCAGTCACCATCGCTGTGAAATGCCTCTACCATCACGTCTAGAACCCCCTACCAAAGACCGGAGCAGAACACTCCCTCCATCCCTCGAAACCCTTTAGCCACTTTCTCCTATCAGCACTTGTTATCCACCTCTTCCTGGAGAGGAGAACCCTCAATCCCAGATTCCCCAGACATCCCTCCTCATCAGTGTTCTAGTGACAAAGACGAGACAGACTTTGACCTCCCCCTCCTATCTAACAAAGATCAGGAGGAAACTCTTTCCCTCAACACAGAACTCGCCCATCAGCTTTCATCTAGTCTAAACCTTCCCCGAGTACCAACAATGTCGAGCCTTCCTCACTTCTCAGCAACACAAAGGACAATCCTTCATAAATCCCTTCACCCCTACTTCCACCACCTCTACTAGAGAATGAGACCCTAACACTATGGATGTCAATGCTACTTGCATCCTTAAACTCACCCCTTCCAGAAGGGAGAACAATGCTTCAAACAAGAACTCTCTGCCTTCATTGCAGAAAGTCAGAACACAATTCTGCCTCTTGTTCCACATTCTTGACCAACTCCTCCTCTTTCAAAGGAATGAATGACTGTTGTAAATCACCGGTCTAGTCCGACCGACCACTCACAGTCTGGACTACAGTCCAGTATCACCGACAGCCAGGAATAGAGTCCGGACATACCAACACTCGGACTAAGGTCAGGTGACCTACTCTCAGCCCTCATCCTCGATGTCATTACATTACCATGTCGTCACCACTATCATTTCATTACTACTCACTCCCTTATATCGTTATGTAGACCTGATATCATTTAGAATATAGTCCGCCTGTATGTAGAATAGTCCTATTGTATAAATACTCGAGTCAGTCATAGCTGGTAGACCCAGCTTTGACCTCTTGAGCTTATAGCCAAAGTCCTTTGCATTATCCTCCATATTCTTCTCTTTCCAAGTGTGGGTGTAGCCCCCGAGTGACAGTCCGTTAGTCCGACTGGACTTCAGTTTACTTCAATAACCAAAAAGGTCGCTAAAGCCGAAGAAAAGGATCTGCCTAACCTAGAGGAAATTGAGGATGACAATGAAGATGACAATGAAAAGGTTGTTGTAGGAAAGGCCGGCTTCTCTCTGGATTTTTGAAAAGGAGTTGGACCTCGTTTAACGCAAGGTTCTTCTATTGTTACATGTGCTCCTGTACTAGTATCCTCTTCATCTAAAGCAATGAAGATTCCCATCTCACTAGTACCCCCTTTGCACTCCTTAAAAGTTGTTGACATATCTGCTCTCATCAACAGTGGTGCAGAAATCTCATGCATCGACTAGGCCTTCGTCCAAAGAAACAACCTCCCTTGAGATTGCCTTCCCATACCCATCAGAGTCCGCAACGTCGATCAATCTACCAACTGAAAAGGCAATATCCTCTTCTCCCCCACCCTCTCTTCATAGATATAGGGAAAGTCAATCAAAAGGTCACCTTCCACATCATGGACTGCAGAAACGAAAACATTATCCTAGGTCTTCCTTGACTTAGAAATGCTAACCCTATCATCGACTGGGAAAAGCAAACTCTCACCATCCCAGAATCTGTAGATCAATCCACAGATCTATACCACCTATACATCGCTGATCTCAAATGACATAATGCCCACTTCCCTGGACCAACCCCTCGAACTCCTTCGAAAACCAAACTACCTCGCCATATTGAAGTATACCCCACTCACGACTGAACACTTTATAGTTTCCTCAGATTTGAAACCGAATCCCAATACCTCAAAAGAGCTACAGTCAACAGGGTCCTTTGTCGAGTAATGAGATGTGGCTCTTGTTTTATTCCCAAAGGATCTCCCCTGGTCGCTCGTCTTACTACTGCTACCAATCTCGCAGTCAAACTTGAAGTAGAGAAATCTAAACCCAAGACTACCCTCTCCTTTGAATATGCAGCCTTCTTCCCAGTTTTCTCTGAAGAAGCTTCCTCCCATCTCCCACCCTCTCGCCCCTATGACCATGCTATACAACTCGACAACACCTTTGTCCATAAAATCAGGAAAGTGTATCCTCTCTCCCCTGATGAACAAAAAGCCACGGAAGCCTTCCTAGAGGAAAACCTTTGCAGCGGAAAGATTAGACCCTCTAAATCCCTCCAAGCCTCTTCATTCTTCTTTGTGAAAAAGAAGGATGGCAAACTTCACCCCTGTCAACGATGCCTATCCTCTCCCCCTCCTCATCTCTGACCTCATCAATAAACTCAAAGGGGCTAAAGTCTTCACCAAATTTGACATCCGATGGGGTTATAACAATGTTCACATCAAAGAGGGAGACCAATGGAAAGGTGCCTTCATTACTCATAAAGGCCTCTTCGAACCTATGGTTATGTTCTTTGGCATGAATGATTCTCCCTCCACCTTCCAGAGATTCATGAATGATTACTTCCGAGACATGATTGCCGAAGGATGGCTTGTAATTTACATGGATGACCTCCTAATCTTCTTTCCTGATGATGCTTCACATTCCAAACATACCAAATGTGTCCTCCAAAGGATGACTGAATTGGACCTCCACCTTCGCTTGGAAAAGTGTAACTTCGCCACCACCAAAGTCGACTATCTCGGAATGATCGACAAACCTGGTACCCTTGCCATAGACCCAGTCAAGTTGGACAGAATCGCCTCCTGGCCTACCCCCACTACAGTCAAGACTGTCTGCTCCTTCCTGGGTTTTGCCAATTTCTATCAATAATTCATTGATCATTACTCCAACATCGCTCGTCTCCTCACCAACCTCACTAAGAAAGATAAACCATGGGATTGGTCCACTGCTTGTCAATTGTCCTTCGACCGCCTCAAGCAGTCATTTTTTTATAAACCAGTTCTTCACCTTCCTGATCTCTCTGCTCCTTTCGCCATTGCCACTGATGCCTCTCGCAACGCTACTAGGGCAATCCTTCTCTAATGGTGATTGGCATCCCTGCTCCTACCTCTCCCAATATTTCATCCCCGCAGAGCACAATTATGACATCTATGATCGAGAACTACTTGCAGTCATTCGAGCTCTTAAGGCATGGTACCAATACCTTCGAGGTTCCCCTTTCCCAGTCCAGGTTATTACAGACCACAAAAACTTCACCTTCTTCCATAGCCCCCAACATTTGAATCGCTGTCAAGCTGGTTGGCTTCTTGACCTCGCCGATTTCAATCTTAAAATCACCCACATTCCTGGAACAGCACTTGCCGTACGGGGTGTGCCTTGTTCAAGCAAAGGAGATCGTCCGCATTAGGAGCACGAGGACACCCATTTTCTTGTGATGATTCTGGAGAACATCACTGTGACGGGGCCTCTATATCAAAAGAAAAATGAGTATAATCTATTACTGAGAATGAGTCCTCACCTTGTCGTTATCAATGTGTACTCGCATGGTCTTCGAATTGACTTGAGGAGCCGGAGGATTGTCATATTCAATTTTGGACAATTCCTCAGAGAAAACGGCATCTACATCGACATCCTCAAGGCCCATGCTGTCACCATCACCATTGTAGGCATCACCATTGTAAGCATCACTGTTATAGGTATTGCCGTTTGCATCTCCATCACTGTTACTGGCTTCGACTTTGGCAGGAACATCCAGCTCACATCCGTTCATATCATCATCTTCAAGATGGTGGGAATAAAATCCAATCTCAACATGATCCTCATGCTGAAGGCATTACTGGACAAAGGGAAATGTAGTGGCTGGGTCTCCATATCGTGATCTGAACCATCCGACCATGTCTGAGATTATTGGGGGGCTTTCCGAGAGCATGATTGACTTGCGATTGGTGAACAAAGTGACAATCTCCCAGGTGCCACTGGAGTAGGCTGTGGAGAATGTGAGGTCCTAACCACTTCCGCCCTGCCAGGTCGAAATCCAAAATGTCCATTTGGAACTGCAGGTTTTCTGACAGGCACAATAGCTTTCGCTTTCTTGTTACCGGAGACCTGTCAAATAGCCTGTAAGATTGACAAAGAGAATAGAATAGTACTAACTGTGCTGTCAGCATTCTTCACTCTCACTCTCATGACCTTCTTGAATCTGTTGTCAGTCATTGAATGTGTCCTCTGGCATAGTATAACACTCACCAAGTTGTCAGTGGTTGAATGTGGCACATTGTTGCTCTGAACAATGTTACTGTGATTTGTAAGTGAGAGATTGGAACAAGACCTGTATCTTTAAAGACATCTGTTTCGAGTGTGAATTTTCTGTATTCACAGGTGCCATAGGATTGACAGGCTCATTAACTATCCTGGAACCTCTAACCTTCTTGTGCAGCGGTTTCGCAGCAAGGGCCTTGCCAACTCTCGTCAATTTAAGTATAATGATGATATAATGATGTGGTTAGTAATGTAATGACAGTGGTGACACTATAGTGATATAATGTTCTGGACATCGAGGGCTGAGGGTGTCACCTGACCTTAGTCCGGGTTTTGGGATGTCTGGTACCTAGTCTGGTGTGTCAGACAGGTCGGTCTACGTCTGGACTGTGATTGGTCAGTCAGTCTAGACTGGTGATTTACAACAAGCCTTTTGATCATTTGTAGGAACATAGAAAAACTCAAGAGTTTTGAACTCTTGGACTGCATCTCAGATATAGTGATCTCGAATAGTGATATGTTTAGATTGTCTGAAAGCAACCTAAAGCCTAAGAAAGACTCAGTCCCCTTGACTCAAATGAAAACATAAAAGTGGGAAATGTGTAGGCTAGAGGAAATCTAACCACAACAAGACTGGCTTGTTCAGTTATTGCATTCAGGTATTTATACTACTGGTATGCACACAGACCACTGGATTAGCTGTGTAATCTATATATGGTAAGTATTCAACAAGTACTATGAAGATAAAGGTATGGGTCACATGATGTTGATTAAGCAGGTCACGTGACTGAGAAAGGTTGAAAACAAAGAAACATAACATTGTCCTTCTTGAGTGGAATTTGAAGGTAAGAACATAACATCTTGATTATCACAGTTAAGTGGTATCAGGTGTTTAATCTCATGACCAATTTCAGTAAAGAGATTATGAAGCCATTCAATTTGCTTGGCAACTTCAGTCATGGCAATGTATTTTGCTTCTGTGGAAGAAAGAGCAACTATTTTCTGATGTTGTGAACTCCAGGAAACAATAGTGTCTGCAAGGAAAATGCAGTAGCCAGAAATAGAGCATCTTGTTTCTTGGTCACTGGCCCAGTCAGTGTCCCAGTAATATTAGTGTTGCCACGGCTTGGCAAATTGGCTCGGCTACGGCTCAGCTTAGTCATCGGTTCCCACAGTTCACTGTTGAGTGGAAAAATGGCTGCTCTCTTGAATTTCGGCTCAAGCCAGTTGATCAGCCGGCATTTCAACTTTCAAGTTGGTCATTGACTCAATGTTGAACCTTTCAGTTTTCACACAAGTTGGCTGTTGGCAGCCAAGGCCCAACATTTGGAGTCCTGGACCCCAGTGGTACCATGGAATGATTTACAATCAACATGTAAGTCTTTATTGTGCCGCAATATCCCTTTGAAACTGCGCTGATACACTCAACATAAGTGCTTGAATCAAGTAAATCTTGATCTGACTGCTTCGACAACCGAAGTTGACAGTCAACCTGGGCTGCACATTGTGCAGGGACAAACTGTGTTTAACGACTCAAACGGTGACTCTTCACTTTGTATCCTTCTTCTGTGCCACAATCTCTGACCTGAAATCTACCTACCGCCTTTAGTAGCTTCCCACAATCAATCATGAGCAATCCGCGTGTCGACGACGGCACTACTGATCCTAACTGCTCTCCGCCTCCGCTTACCGCCGTTTGACATAGGTAATTCATCGTCCACCCCTATCAAAAACCGGATGTCCCTTCAAGTGTTATTTTCAACTTTCACCTGCTTGAGTATTCCGTCCCTTCCTGCTGCTTCTCGCGCGACACACACTTCTCCCACATACGATCCTGCAGGGGATTGTCTCGTGTTCTTCAAAGATTCCTGGTGTATCGGCATCCCGGATATGCAACCTGAGGGCAACATTTATCTGGTCGAGCAAAAGGCACAAACAGCAAGGCATTTGGACTCTCCTTGGGCATGTCATCAAGATGTTAAGATTGTTTCCCATACCCACTACTGACTCGTTCTCGACCTCGTTGGCGAACCGTTATCCACCTTCAGTTCCTCAAAGGAGCTCATGCAAGCTATGCACGATGCAATGATAGGTAGGGTTGTTCATAAAGCAAGGCGGGAGTTGATTGATTGATTACTGATTAATACTGTTGTTCAGCTCATCAAAAAGCATTCGCTCTTGGAATTATACATTGGGATATTAGCATCGGAAACATCACATCATCTTCAACGGACGAGGCTACTTAATCGACTGGGATTTGGCAAAAGCTACATCTATGCAATTGCCACGCCAGATAGGACGCACTGTACATCCACTCTATTGTTTCATTTGCAGCCAAGTCGTTCGTACTGACTATGTAATCATAGGGCACTTGGCAGTTTATGTCTGCGCGCCTCGTGGAAAACTCATCCGCCCTTCAGACAGTCATGGACAATATGGAGTCCATAGTATTCTGGGTGCTTCTGTGGTTGGTCATGATATATGCTCCGACGTCCTTGTCTCTCACAGAGCGCACCAACTTCATACGAGGCACCTTCAAATCGCTGCCTAGTGTGCAGGGCAAACGTAGCATGCTTGTTTCTCAGACAATATTCCAAGAGCCCGCCTTTCTTAGTGGCCGGGAGTCGCTCTACAAGTTGCTCACGGCCCTTGCTGACCTATTCAAGCACTTTTATCTTCTTCCAGACAAACAAGAAGTCGAACACCTCAAACAACATGAACCGATTGAAGCTCAACCTCAGGGGCCATGTTCAAGATCTTCTGCGAGTCTTAATGGTGTTCCGGCATCGGGACTCCCTACGCAAATTGGAGAGTCACGAGCACATCATCAGTTTGTTTTCCTCACACCTGGATTTGGACTGGCCTTCTGAGGACACAGCCAAAGAGCAGGAGCTTATCAGTTTGTTTTGGAGGAGAGTTTGGAAAGGTGATTTTATTGAAGTCAAGCATCTGTTGGAGACCGTGGAGGAGGAGAGAAGTTGGAAAAGGAGCAGGGTCCACTCGGTCCAGATACCTGATAACGATCTTGTCTCGGCTGATCACACTGCTAAAGTAGGGACCCCGACCGAGTCAGAATCGGTATGCAACATGTTCAGGAGCAGCCTGACATCCCTGCCAAGCTCTCCGTTGTTTTCTGGCTAGACTCGTAAGGTATATTATTTATGTAACCACGAATTCTGTTCCCCAAGGCAGCCACAGTCGAGGCGGTTGACTGACACCCAGGCCCCAAATTTAATGCCACCTAAGCAACGAACAAAAAAGGTCCAGGCCGAGTTCACCAATGTTGCTCCTGCTGTAGCGGCTGCGCTTCCTTCCAAAAAACGCAAGGCCCATAGCAAAGCACCACCTGCCAGCTCTCCTATACATTATGCAGCAACAGGCCCCCCAAATGCACGTGCGGACAGTGCAGTCGAGGGTTCGTTGAATCACTCGCTTTGGCATGCGACGAGCTGCTAATTCGTTTTCTGCAGAACTGGGATCGAAAAGAAAGCATACCAAAACCAAGAAGGCTGCGGAACCTGAGGCTACTCCTCACCACGATTCTGATCATATAGCAGGCGAGTTCCATTTCACAACCTGAAGTCCCAAACCAACTCAAACCCAGACCCAGACCCAGTTCTTCTTCCTAGAGACAAGCCCCGATGACGCCAGAAAGCACTTAATCCCGTCGAAGGGGATGACGATGGGCAGATGTCTGTAGGTAAGTAGCATGTCTTCCTTCTTTCTTCAGACCCGCAGTATGTACCGATATTGCTTAGGACCTCCAGGTATTGGTGTAGCCCTTTCCGCTCCTGTCAAGTGTCCCATCCCAAGGACTGCTCCTCAACCTGATGCTTCTCGATCCAATGCGCACCCACCATGTCGCACGTCTTTGCACATCGACTCCGAAGAGAACTTCGATCTGGACGTCTCTTCAACCTCTGAGGCTGATAGCTCTGCCATGTCCGTGGTTGATCAGAGGCGAGGGAAATCTCTGGCACGTCATCAACAATGTTTGCCATTACCACCTAGCAGATCAATCCACCGCAGCCAGGGCCAGTCCAAGTCCAAGAACCTGCACGACTTCTATCCAACCCTCCATCTACGACTACAGGTCCTGGTCCCGGTGTGGAGTGCGACAACGCTTGCAATTGCGGTCTCTTCACTGGATCAGAGCTAGACAATGATTTCAAAGAAGGTGGAAAGAAGATAATGGTCGCTGATCTCAAGCATTTTTTGCTGACAACAACGCCGAGGTCTTACAGGGACTACCAGCTAAAAGGGATATCAACTTCGACCACTGGGACCGACATATATGCTGCCTGCCCCACATACTCAACATCTGCTCTGGACACATCATCGATGCTCTTACTGATCAAGAACTCATAGAGATCGCTGGCTCGTGCTTCTCTGTGCTGATAAACGATCTAGACAACGACGGAGAAACCTATCAGGAAGCTCTTGAAGGCGATCCAATTTTGTTGAGTTATGTCAGGCACATTAATTATATTGTTCAAGTCACACAACACAAACAAACCAGCGGGGCATTGAAAGCTTTATTGAAGCTTGCTTCACACATCGACACGCCTTTGTCAGATGATCCAAGAAATAAAGAAACACACCCTGGACTAGTCGATTTGGAAGTGCTGAACCAGCAGCATATGACAAGGTTTGAAGTGAAGTCCAGAAATGTGGGCACTGTTGACCAAATTAACGCGCTCGAGCCTGAGGCGAGGCTACTTGCGGAGAAGCGAAAACGGATGGCCAGCACTCGGGAACTAGCCGGTCCCAGTGTTACAACCCAGCCACACATTGTTACTTTTGGTGATTTCGCACTCTTTTCATCCTTTTATCTCATTGTAGACTTTGTAGCGCTCTGCGCTACTTCTAACCATCACCATTGGATTCCCCAT
>JBBPPY010000345.1:0-25285 GCA_038092195.1 Leccinum barrowsii
AGTATAAATAAAAATTTAAACACTAATCATACTATTTTAGTCGTTTGCATGTTGCAAGTCTGCAGCGCGTTCGGCTCGTCGGAGATTGCTTTGATACAATGTCACAGTGTGACACCTAGCTCTCTCGCAGGTGGGAAATTTTGCAACTCACCATCCATTTCACCCTCCACACCGGCATCTCTCTGGCAACATCAGTATGTCATTTCTGAGATTTATTTTCCCGTAGCATTTCTTTTTACACACTACTCTACTAGCTTGTGCATTTTTTCCCCTTACACTAATGACGAATGTTGAAATATTTACAGAGGGTGCTCAGATTTTGCAACACCGGTGCAATGATAGTATTCCCACTTCAAATGCAACCTGCGCACACCAAAGTGGCTCACTCCTCTATAGCTAGATCTACCAATGCGTCGTCGGACGGATAATTACATCACGTCTTCCCACCCTCACAAATAGAGCTTTGCCTCTAGTGTTACCCGTGAACGGGCGCACCAGGCTTCAGTCAGGCATCGGCTTGACCTGAAAGCCCCGTCTGTGTCGCTCGGCCGAATCCTCGTGATGGCGAGAGAGGACCCCACGTTGGTATGGACCAACGTGGGTACCGCATGGCAGCGAATAAGTGCCAGTTGGTACCCCGGAAGGGCCTTTCTTGCCCGATTAACTTGTGGGAATCGCCCCCCACCTTCCTTTCCCCTCCCCCTCCATCTACGAGCAGGAAGCTCCTCCCCACTCGTTATTGCCCAAATCGCAAGATTCGCAACCAATCTATCCGGGGTCGTGCCTTCACATGCCACTAACGCCTCTGTGACTCGGCTAACTCCCTCGATAGGGCTTAAGATCGGTAGCTGGTACCCTAAACGGTCTCGGATGGGCAGCGGTAGGGGTAGCGGAGCCCCCTGACGAGAGCTTTTGCAGGCTCGAAACCGTTACTACCCGCTCCCTTATCTACCCTTACTCGTACACCCTCTATTAGACGGCCGATCGCCCGACCCTAATCCTCGGAGAAGGGTGTCACACAGACTCGGACCTACCTCTAGGGTCGCGCTTCGCGCTTCCCTAGACCACCCAGCTGTGTAACTTACGTGTTCGGCCGCCTTCCACCGTAATTCAGAAGTTTCCATATAGCTCACACGCTCCGCAATAGGACATAGTAAATTGATCAAAACTACTAATAGTTAGACTCTGAGACAGGCCAAACATTGAAAGGCCCTGAGATTCTCCCACCGGTACATATCGTTATCCCACAGCAACCCCACAGGGTCCATAACTACGACGATTGGCGACTGTCCATCGCTTTGGAGAGCATAACTACCGACAACTGGCATCGTGACTCCAGGCCGAGACGATCCTTGCTGCATCGACCCTGCGCGAAACGCAGCGGCGGCGACGCCTGCGGATCTCGGAGCTTTCATGAGCTTTTTCGTATTGGCCACACCGTCTGATTCAACCACAGGGTCTCCCGCACTTTTCATTTTCACCGTGCAGGCGTTATCAGCGACTGTGCCCCAAAAGTGAGAAAAATGTATCCTTACGCCTCTCTCCGATATCTGATGTGTACTTGTTAGGAAGGGTCTCATTCCCAGAGATCGTCAAGCTCTGTGAGGGGAAGGAAAAATCAGAAGACGACGGTCGACGGAAGTTGATACTATGGGAATATTATGGTTTGTATATATGTGAGCTCTCAATCGTTGGTCTGCGCTTCAACGTCACAACTGCCGACCAAACCAGGTTTCTCGACGCTGGCCTTCACGTGCGTCCCGGTCATACCGCCCCTTTGGCTTGTATTTTGACGCCAACAGAAGATCGATGGGTGTCGGAGGCCTCGGACACAACTCGGCCGTGGCAAATCCCCAATCGCAATTTGCGCCGAGCGCGTGAGTGCAGGGTCCACTCGTCAATTTGCGACCCCCCGACAAAGCCATCATACTTGCCTGGAGTTTCATCTGGCTATGGGCCATTAATCGCATTCACTCGCTTGAGGTTGGAACAGCATTATAATCACTTCAATTCGTTCTCTAGAGCATACATATTATTCGGGAATGATGTAAATGGCGTATAGTCGTAACCGGCGATATCATCTTCGTCTGCCTGCTCCTCCTGACGCGGCGACACTGAAAATTCAAGTCTGGGACTGTTCGACTTTTTGCCTGCATTTGCCGTTTCGCCGCCTAGAGTCTTCACAGCACGGGCCACGACCTGAACGTGCCTTTGTCTAACACGTTCACCCGAACACGGTCCAGCGTGCCCGGCTTCCTTACAGCGTCTTCCGCAGGGGCGACACATGTCTGCTGACTGCACGAGACGTCAGCGTTCGTCACGGTCAAGATCTCATCTAGAACTTACCAATCAACCGACACCGACACCTTCGGCAATGGCGATCTGGCTTTGGTCGGAGGAAGATCAGGTTTGTAAAATGTGTCCATCAGCATGATCGCTCGCTGGATCTCAGAAATCGATACCCGCCTAAGGGGGCTCGGGTTCCAAATCTGACATAGTAATGTGTTCAGATGCTCTGAAATAGGGTGGCTGCGCAAAAGATAGTTGTTGTCAAAAAGAAACACCTGGAAGTCCTTATCCGTCGGTCGGGCTTCATTCCATGGGATGCGGCAAGTCACCATGTTGAAGAGAATGACACCCAAGGCCCATATGTCCGCCTGATCAGTGTAATAAAAAAAGCCACTGTCATCCCAGCATTCTCTCGGCAGGTCAGTTCAACCAGTCAATTGTATACAATGGGCGACTGACCTGGGCTGACGTAGGCCACTGTGCCACATGGGCCGTCGTTGGAAAGACGACGGTTCGTGGATAGCCCAAAGTCAGCAATCTGGACATTCATGCCATTCGCATCACATAGGATGTTTTCCGGTTTGAGATCCCGGTGGAAGATCCCCTTCTTGTGACAAGCGAGGACGCCGTTGAGTATGTCCATGAACGCCCCCTTAATGAGATTATCGTTCTTCCAGTACACCCTCCACTTCCAAATGGCTTTATGCATATCGGCGTTGTATAAAGGCATGACGAAAATGAAGTATCCTTCAACTTCGAAAACGTCGCATAACTTCAATACGTTCGCATAGTGAGCCACTGCATTATGGTTGCGGATTTCTGCGATTTGTTGGCGGCGGCGCCTAGGGTGGCTGCTCTCTCGCACACACTTTATGGCGAAAGCAGGGGAGTCCTCCAGGGATAGGTCCACAGCCTTGTATACGGTGCCGCCTGCACCTGTGCCAACCGGAGAGGAGAGGAGGTAGCGGTCAATTTGCGTTCCAGTGAAGTTTCGACCGTCCATCGTGTTTGGTAGTACTGGAAGAATACAAGCAGAGACAGAAGATGTTCAGTGCGTAGTGAGGATACAGAGGTAGTGGGTGCAGTAGATTAGTAACTCGGAGACGCTCCTAAGTTGAGAACTTTGAATCATGAGTGGCTGTGCAGAATGATGATGTCATGGGATACATCAAGTAAGTATCTTGTGAAACTCCCACGATCAACGTCGCCGATCAATTAGTTGGGACGTTAGTAACTAGCGGGATTCAAGTAGGCTATTAGGGTACTATTATTAGGTTATTATCTGGCTATTGGACGATCTATTTTTTAAAACATAATTTACAAGACCGACGTGCCGAGACTTCGCGCCGACTCGGTCCGACATTTCCGGTCACGTGTAAATACTTCTGCAACGACCAAGTCCAGGCCATCACTCCTTGCGCAATAAAGAAGAAGGGCTTTGAGGCAGCGCCGCAGCAGGGGGAATACAAATAGACGTAGATGTGATATACACGATGGCCCCACCCTCCCACCTCCCCATCATGCCCCGTACATCAGAGAAACAAAAACTTCTGCAAGCAATTGATACTTTAGCTGTTCAAGTTGCTGAGAAGCGGCTGAAAAACCTACAGGAATACGAATCCACTGATGATCTTGAGTCGGAAAGCGATGGAGATTGGACCGAAGAAGATAGTACCTTTGAGACCGAGTCGGACGACGACTCCCTCATCTTCATGTCCTCTCCCGAGCCTATGACCCCCAACTCAGAATCCAGCATCTCCTCTGCATCCGGCTCATCCCTTGATTCACAGGAGGAGAAGGCGGAGCGTTACCGCTGCTTGCTCGGTGCGATCCAAGCGCTTCGCAGTGAGGTGGAGAGTGCGCGCATAGTGAATAACCTTCTTCCGCCACCAATACGTGCGCCCCAGATCCACCTTCTCGAGCACTTTGCGGAGTTCCGGCCCCATCTTTTCCGCAAAATGGTTCGGGTTGATGCGGATATCTTCGACTGTATACTGGATGAAATTAGCGGCAGTCCTGTGTTCCGTTCCGGATCGAACCGCCCACAGTTGCCTATAGCGATACAACTTGCAATCTTCTTGAACCGCGTTGGCCACTACGGAAATGCGGCAACACCCGAAGACTTCTGCCAATGGTCTGGTTATAGTGTCGGTACCATCATCAACTGTACGAACCGTGTTATGCTTGCACTCCTGAGCAAGCAGGTGGATTTTATTGGTGTTCCTGCAGTGGAGTCCGAAGATTTCAGGTTAGCACAGGAATTTGTCGAAGAAAGAACGTGCGCGGCATGGAAGGGGGGCGTGTTTGCCACTGATGGTTCCGCAATCAACCTATTTGCGAAACCGTCACACTACGGTGACACCTTCACAGACCGAAAGGGCCGTTATTCTATGAATTGTCAGGTGCGACGAGGCACTTGCCTTCCTGTAAACGTGTTGCTGATCCAAGTGCAGGTTGTTGTCATGGTACACAACTTGTTCATTGTCGACTTCGGTTTGGGTCACCCTGGGAGTGTCCACGATGCACATGCGTTTCAAGGCACGCACATCGCACGAGAACCCGAAGAGCTGATTCCGGAAGGCCACTGGATTTGGGCCGACAGTGCTTACCCCACAAAGACGTGGTGTGTCGTGCCATTCAAGGCATTCCGCGGGAGCCCATTGTCGAGGCCAAAGAACCTATATAATCGTTATCTTTCGAAGGTGCGTACCTTATTTGGGTTGCTGGTGATGCACCGTGACCAACCGTAAGTTGTATAGGTTCGCGTTCGCGTCGAACATACGTTCGCAGCCCTAAAAGGTCGTTTTCAGTCATTGAGGGAGCTCCGCATGCACATCCGGTCACCACAGAGCTTCAAATATGCAATACATTGGGTGCAGTGCTGCATCATCCTGCATAATATGATCATCCGGTTTGAGGAACGCCTAGGGAAGAGATCTTCAATGAGGTGGGCGCAAAAAGAAAGCGGGGAAGTGGAGCGGCGCGGAGATAATCTGGTTGTCAAGGTCCCTATCGGGTCACCGGGACAACTGTTCCGTGCAGGTTTGATGAACGACCTTTTCGAGGCGCTTGGAGAAAACTACCACGTTGAATTAGAAGAAGCATAGTAGGCAGAGATTTTGTGATATACGAAGTACACCGTGAGCGTACACCGTGAGCGTACACCGTGAGCATACACCGTGACAATTGCATCGAAAGAAAGCTGGGTGCCAGCATGCCCGCACCTGAATGAGCAGCGCAAAAGGTCCTGAACGAACCGTGACAGCGCGATTGATAATCGAGAGGACTCAGTGCCGGATAGTGGGAGGAAAGGAGAGGACTCGGAAAGAGAACGATCATAGAAGTACACGGCAAAACAAAACAAAAAAAATACTAGCGTCCATGAGTGTGCACTTTCAGAACAACGAGCCTACTCGGAGCCTGAGTGAGGGAATGGCGGGGATGGCGGTGGGCCCAGGTATGATGGGTGCAGTCCGAGAGCCTGACTCGAAGGTGGTGCTAAGGAGACGGGGGCAGTGTGGCCAGCAGGGATGCCCGATTGTTGCGATAAACCTGAAAAAGGCCCAGGCCCAGGTCCGAGTCCATGATCCATGTTTGCCACGGGCATACCCATCTCTTTCATGGCTCGGGTATACTCCAGTCGCTTGTTGAGCAAGTCGATCTCGGAAGTGAACGTCTGCTGCTCGACCTCCTTTACCTTGAGCTCCAACACCTTCAACTGGTATTGCTGCTCGAAGTACGACTTGGCATTGGTCGCTTTATCGTTGATCACCGCCTGTTGAATATCGAGCTCTCGTTTGCGCAAGGCATAATTGTATTTGAGTGCCGCGCGTGAAGATCCAGCATGCACCCCCTCCAGAGCACCGCTTGCCTTCTCCAATTCATCAAACTTGGCACCGAGAGAATGCTTGGATCCTGAACTCATCGCAGTCTTCTTAGTACTAGCAGTTGACATGGCACCGTCGGACCAACTGCTCCGCATGCTTGCCACCGAGTGACTAGAGCTCGGTGGTCGTGAGTACGGAGTGGGTTTTGTGAACGCATTGCGTCCCTCTCGTGCAGGTGTCTTGCCTTTCATTGCGGCACTGAATCTGGAAGACTGGGGGGACGGTGCCTTCGGATACTCAAACTGCACGATGGGTTTGTCAGATTAGAAGGTGAAGAGCGGCGGCCAATTGATGTACATACCATGGAAGTGGGTTGAGCCGATGGCTCTGAGTCAAAGGTCATAGGGGGATCGTCATAGAGGCCACTGCCAGCGAAGCCATCATCCGCCGCATCATCCATATGGACGTCATCATCCTGTAAACCCCACACGGCGGCAAACTCAGGCCCTGCTTCATCGTCTTCTTGCTCGGGCTCCTCTTCGAGAACAGTATGGATAGTATGTATGCTTTTGGACTTCACAACGCCGACGAGACTGCCGACATTGTTGATGCTGGGGTCGGATGAGACGAGCTCACAGTCGAAGGAGGGGATTCCACTCCAGATAGCATCAAGGTCTTGATAATACGGGAATTCTTCTAGTACCTCCTCTACAGCCTCTATATTCAGTGATGCGACAGGAAAAGAAAACATCCGCTGGCTCACCGAGAAGGTTTTGTGGTGCACCATCATCACCACTAGGTATAATTCCACCGCCAGTGCTTTTGAAGCGTGCACGACACTCACGATAGCGGGATTTGAGCCTGGATCAACACAAATATGAGCAGCACTCCGTGTAAGAAGCAGTCGATTACTTACGTTGCCAACCGATTGATAATCGATTTGGCATATTTCGGGGTGTCCTCCAAGAACAACGGAGCATGAAGAGGATCGTTTTCAAACATGTGCTTTGCGATCACCGTTGCAACATCCTTCTTAGTTTTTCCAGACGGCTTTGCCTTTTCTCCAGACGGCAGCTTGGGGGCAGAGCTCTGCGACTTCGATGTGCGACTCCCATCATGGCATAGGACGTGACGATCTGCGGGATATGTTGTGATCCAAGAGATCAGGGTTTGAATGCGGTGAGGGTCCCAGTTGATATTGAGACCACTCGACCTGCCCGGTGGTGGGCCCAAGGTATTGGCAGCATTGGAAGGCCCCTGCACTTGCATAGATGGAGGTGCCAATGGTTGTGATATGGCTGAGGACTTGCCTCCCCTCCCACGACGTTTTCTCTGGGTGGCAGTTCCCCGAGTCGCTGGCATAGTTTGAGGGACCTGAGGAGCGGGAGGAGGGACGGAAGGAACTCCCTTTGACAGCAATCTTTCATTGTTCCCTCGACCAGCCATGACTCTAGTACTAGGTAGGGTGTTTGTGAGTGCTTGAAGTCTTGCAGAGCGTCGAGGGCGAGGGCGAAGGGCAGGCATTACGTTCAAACTCAGACGGCAACTTCCGACACCTGTGTGATTCTAGACCTTGGTAATAGCCTAGTAATAATCCCACAATAGCCTACTTGAATTCCGCTATTGAAAAGATTGCACTACTGGACACGACCTTACGTTGACAAAGTTGGACCAAACATATTTGCCTCCAATCTATGACAGCACAAAACGACGAGGAAAGACTTCTCGGCATACTACATGCTCACGGTCAACAATTTCTGAGCGCATTTGACATCCCCGTCGCACCAAAGTACGAGACGAATCAATATGCGGGTTCAGAATCCGAGGAAGAATGGACAGGCATCGGCTCGTCGTCCCACAGGGGCAGGTCCGAGATAGCTTCGGAGGACGAATGTGATACTGGTATGTAACTAATCACTCAGGCTAGCTTCCGTCGAACTGAGACCCCCATAGAGTTCGAACAGGAGGACGATGACTTCACCGCGAGCGCATCACGCGCACCAGATATCATGGTTTTCTCAGAATCAACGTGCAAGCGACCGGATGGAGACTTTTCGGCAAAACAACTGAGAAAGTCGTTCATGGTAGACCGCCTTTTACTGTTGTGAATGTCGTCTTTACTTTTCTAGTACAGTCATCCAAGGTGACCAATGTTACATCATTCTCCATGCAACCCATATCCAAGGAGAAGAGACCCGATGGAGAGTCAGACGACGAACGGTCCGTATCGATATCCTTATTCCTTCGTATACTTTAGATTAATCTAAAGGGGGGTTTTTTTTTTCAATCGGAAAGCACAAATACCCAAAATGACGCCCTCCTCCATCGTTTGGTACACACTAAATTGCTCTCAGGATCCCTTAATCCAGAGCTCGATCTAAATCATGCTCAGAGGGAGAGGGCATTTGCAGGTCGTGTCTTAGAACTGGCAGGAGAAGCCAAGCTTGGTAAGGGTGAAGGTCAATTTCGTGAAGAGCGGCGAAATCAAGCGGCGAAGCGCATACGAGAAGGTTTGGTTCGGAAGCAAAAGGAGGAAGAGAAGAAAGCCCTTGAAGAGGTACTGTTTGCATGTCCTAGTTGATGTCTTGTTGATCTTCGTGTAGGCCAAAAACTTGGGGAATTATCATCCCACACTCAAACGGCTCTATGGCTCGAATTCATCTTCAACAACAAAGAAGAAGCGAACTAGAGGTCTAGGGATGGGCATCGGGAACTTTGCTGGGGGAACTCTCAAGCTCCGTCGAGAAGAAATCGAGTCAGTGACAGGATCGCAGAAACGGTCACGAAAAGATGGTCGCCGAGGAACGCGTCCACGGCCACGTTAGAAAAGAATATTGACAGTTCCAACTTCCAAGATACCCCGCTTCCCTGCATATTAAAAGCCTTTCCTGCAATGACTGGATCGTACAATACATGAAAATACACCTTCACAGGTGTTTCGCTTAAATATCTAAAACAACAGCTCAAATGTGAAGTTCCTGTAACTCGTCACTAATGTCTGGTTCGTCTTCCTGGTGCCGCATGGAAGTATGCGAAGCTGCATACTCCCTCACTGACCGTCTGTCGTCAGGCACAGCGCTTCGTGTGTCTTTAGTGTATGCGAGTGGAGAGGGATGATCAAGCTTACAGGGGGTACTGTTGAGGTGTAGGCATTTGACTGTATGTCCTTTGCGACGCTCGAGAGGACACTCTGCCAGGGGGGATTATCTCCGACCTCCCTTGAACTCTGTGTTCCCCATGCTCCCTGTACCCACCGTGCTCCCTGTATGCGCTACTATGCTCTCGGTACCCACCATGTCCCCTAGTATAGCTTCCGTGATCTCTGTGCGCACCAGGGTCCCTATAACTTCGGTGATCTCTGTGTTCGCTATAGTTTGGATAGTCAGCGTAACCTCGGTCACGGTATCGGTGATCTCGGTGGTCTTTTTCTCTATGATCGCGATGCTCCCTTTGATCTGGGTAATGATCATAACTCTCACCCCGCCTATAAGAGGGGTCAGAGCGGTAGTTGTGGGCTGAATAACTCCTATCGCGTCTGGTAACGTTCTTAGACATCGGTCGGAATGCCACGAGCATATCTTACCTAGAAGAGGGGTAAGGATCGACTTGAACAATCTGAGGTTCACTATGCCCTCTTTGAGATCTTCTCTCGTAACCATCATATCTGCTATACACGTGAGATGGTGATGGCGTGCGCAATGGCTTCCCCTCACCTATATAACTCCCTTCCATGCTCGTCCTGAACCAGAAAGGGGCCCGGGCGCGATGGCCGCGACCTTCCGCTAAAGTCCCCAACTCTGACGAACAGTGGGCATTATAACACGAAGGGTTAGCAAAGATGTAAGCATTACCTCGTTATTTCATTTCCGTATTCATCCTGAAAGATCACATTCATTCCGCCTGGGATGATATAGTATATTGGGCCCTCTTTTTCATGGCCATATCTATCGTGGTGCGAACGGACCTTTGTGAAAATATGTCAGCTTTCAACATCATGGGAACGGGACAGCGGCGAACATTGCGCGCTACTTCATAGGGGTGACTACTACTATAGATATCGGTCGGTGACCTTGAGCCTTGCCCTACGTAACTCGCATTGTCACGGAGGGTGCGTGGCAGTGGCGGAATCTACAAAGGGAATCTAAAAGTCAATTACATCCATGGAATCCTGCACGCACCACTCTTTCATTCGGATAGATCGCAGGTGGGGTACGCAAGGCATCGACAGTGTGATCACTCGCAGAGCTTTGGGAATGTGACATGCCTATGGGGTCCCCGGGACCAATTCCGAGTCGTTCCCCACGGCCACTATGATAAGAGCCAGCGCGCTGTAGTAGTGGGGGACGGTCCAATAGTCTTGAGGGGTCATGCAGTCTTCCGGAATGCTCGCGATGATCGCGCTCTGACAATGTCTCCTCGATAGGGCTTTCGAGCGGCGCTCCGAGAGGAGGTAAAGCTGCGTCAATCTTGGCAGGACGCGCGTTCATGACCCCTCCCATTAGTGCCTCTGGAGTGTCCACTCGGATGTAACCTTCATTATAGTCTTCTGCGTCGGTCGGTGTGCGTGAGGGCAATGGAGTGAAGAGCTGGTCAACGGACCCGGGACCGTGTGAGGGAAGCTCAGAAAGGGGGGGCTTGTGGCTACTCACCGGCTCTCTTCTCTGCGACTGACGAGTCAGACGATAATCTGGACTTGATACGGAACACGACTCGCCTTCGTACTCGATCTTCTCAATAGTCGTGGTTGTGATTCGATCATGGGCTCTGGGAAGTCTGTCCCCGGAGGATAGCCCTGGGGATAATCGTTGTATATTGCGGGATCGCCACGATGAGCACGATTGCGAGAACCAGAGAATGCGGCCTTGAACATGTTGAAGGGCATTCTCAAGGTGCAGGTGGTGACTGATTTATGGCAGCAACCGCTTAGTATCGGGATTTATGGCAGGTGGGCATGAGGCGGCCACGGGTCAACTGTGATCAGCGCTCAACGCAGAGATTGCAGCCGCATCAACCTTCTCGCCACTCGTGGTTAGTATTGACTACGAACACGAGGCTCATCGAGGCTCGTGTCCAACGAGCTGGAGCTCGCACGGACAACTACAGACTTGTGATTTCATTTCCGTCAGAAACCCTTGAACCATGATCCTGTCAAGTCCACTTTAGAGTTTGATATCTTGATACCGAATCCTTACGATACATAATGCAGAAGCTGAATTGACTCCGTAACCCACTCCACTTCATCACGCTAAGTACCACGAATATAAAACTACGGGGCGCCCGTGGAGCTGCATTGATGCTGAAGTTGCTTCACTTGTCCTAGAGCATGAGCAACTTTACCGATCGCCTCCGCAGTCGCGGCTACGCCCGGCGGATCCAACAGACTGGGACTGGCACACGTCATAGCAAGTCTCTCGGACAGTGCTCCGAGAGCTAGCTCCAGTGCCTGAACAGACGCATCAAGAGAAACGATAGTTGTTGCCTTAGCGGCGACCTGTACACCATGGTGAGCTTTCAACCTTGACTGAATCGCATAGTCTTTTACCAGCTGCATACTTCGCATTTCAGAACTTTCCCGACGGTGAAGATCCACGGTCAACTAATTGCAGTGTTAAAGATGTTTCCTGTGACAACACCGGAATTACCTTGGGAGTCTGAAGCGGAGGATCGAGAGTAGGAAGCTGGACTGGTTGTGGGCTCCCAGATGACGCGTGTTCAGTTGACGAAACACCCGCAGCCACAGGAACAAGACGTTGCCATCCTTCTGACTCCGCGGTGATGTATATGGTCCCACATATGACGCATTCCTGGTCAGAAGTATGTCATACGTAATGATGAAGCTCGGTGAGATGACCACCGACCTTGAGAGGATCTTTGTCAATACCAGTCTTTGGTGGTCTGACAAGTGGAATTCCATAACATCGGATATTGGGACACTCCTCTGCTAGCATCGCCCACCCTTTTAGCAATCGCTTCCCAATCTCAGTCGAAGCCTGATCTGATTGCTGGCGACGTCGAATCATGTCCTCGGTTTCGACTGGAGGGGCGAAGGTGGGCGAACTCAAGTTGCTGGAGATATCTGTGGGAGGAGTAGATGGTCGTGAACCATGTGATGTAGAGTAAACGGTTGAGGATGACTGAGACTCTGTTCCTTCGCTCTCCTGAGCTTTTATACGGGTGATACCACTAGCAACGTGAATACAGACAACCTACTGACTTTGGGAGGATCCATCACAGTTAGCACAGTAGTGCGAGACAGGCTGTTGGCCTTCTGGTGACCTTAACAGCGACACTCCCCTGCATGAGGGTACGGAACAAGGGCTATCCGAGAGCACCTGAAGCGTCGCTTGAATGAGTAGGATTCAAAGAGAAGGATATGATCGTACCCATCCCTTTAGCACGTATTCTCCGAGTTTGTTGGGCACCTTGCTCATCGTGCTATTGATGAACAAGCTGGCGCAGTCACTGGCAGTGTAGTGTTATTGATTACTACGTGACTTCATAATGTAAAGTACTGTGACGAGTCACGCTAAGGTCGTCTTGGAGTGCTACACATCTTGGTCTCGAACCGCATTATCCGCACCTCATACGACACCAAAAAAGAATGGTTCGAGACTATTAATAGTCTGGGTGTTGATTCCAAGGACGGTGGGTGTCGCGCTTTCAGTCGATCGCGGCTTAGTCGAGGACTTGAAACCCTGTTCTTAGTCAGCGCTCACAAGTACACGTTGGTAGTAACTCGACGCGTCGAAGTCACTCGCTCCCGAGTCTTGCGCGTCATGAAATGGCCAGCACAACTTCACTGGTCTATCTTACTCTCGGGCTATTTTCTTTCAGTCTTCGAACATCACATCCCCGTTCAAGCATCCGCCGCTGGTGTAAGCGTATGGACAAGTCAGCGGAAACAGAGGTTCCGGTATGCCTTTAGTTTCGTTGGGAGACCCGCATGTAACTCGCGTGTAGAAATAGCACCCGGGATCTGTTTTATCATGGTTTTGACAATTATATGTCGAGAGGTGCGCGTCTTTGGCGACTGCTCGTTCTTGTCCTTGCCTAAAGATTCCATAGCTTTCCCCCTTGATGAGGTGATTCAGTCTCAACAAAGCATTCACCACGCAATATTGACCGGCGCTAGCTCTCACCACTCTCATGCACGGGGAGAGGTCCCGACTGGGAAAACCCGTATGATTGTCTCGTCATGCGAGGAATAACAACGCTAACAATGAACTAGGTCAAACATTGCGTTCAACGACGTTTCCGGGAATTTTTCGCTAACACTTGTGGACGTACTGGATTCACTCGTTGTGCTTGATGATCCACCGGGTTTCCAAGACGCAGTCAAAAACATAATCGACTGGGTCTCCTTTGACGTGAACACAAGACCACAAGTATTCGAAACTACAATTCGTGTTCTCGGTGGTCTTCTCTCTGGTCATATATTCGCCAGTGAGCCAGGACAGCCATTTTATCTCCCATGGTATCGGGGACAACTCTTGAACATGGCACACGACCTGGGCAAGCGACTGCTGCCTGCATTCGCGACCCCGACGGGGCTTCCGTACGCTAGAGTACGTGTTTTTCTGCTCCAGTAAACCTTGACACTCATATATTTCCAGCTAAACCTCCGGCACGGTGTTCAGAGGGGGGAGTCACTAGATACATGTTGGTCATTTCCATGATTCGGAAGCACGGTCTCATTTGACTCTAGGTACCGCTGGGGCCGGTTCTTTGATACTAGAGTTTGCTACTCTCAGTAGGCTTACAGGGGATGAGCGCTTTGAGAAAGCAGCCTACAAAGCCTTTTTTGCGCTGTGGAACCGCAGGTCAGATATTGGTTTGGTGGCCAACGTCATCAACATCTGGACCGGGGTCAGTACCATCTATTCTCTTCCCTTCTTCCTTTCATTATACTCATTTTCTGTCTAGTCGTGGATACCTCCTGAATTCACGGGAGTTGGTGCCGGTATTGACTCTTTCTATGAATATGCATTAAAATGGTACATTTTAAGCGGTGTGTTATCTGCAATATCCCCTATATCGACTTCGGTCCTTATATCCCGTGTCCTAGGGGAAGTGGAATTTCTGGATGTCTGGCAAGAAGGGTATGCGGCGGTCATGCAGCATGTCCGTTCTTTCGATGGTCACTGGGTAAGGCTATGGCTCCCGCTTTTCGATTAGTGATTGAATGTCGGTTTTAGTATCGTATCGTCAATCCGCATAGCGGAGACCAGGTCTCTTCAACGATAGATTCGCTCTCCGCCTTCTGGCCAGGTCTGCAGGTTCTTGGTGGAGATATCCAAAATGCCATCAAGTCTCATCTGACCTGTATGTATTGCATGTCGCCGCGTTTTGTCGCAGTCTGATCTATGAGTAGACTGGAACATCTGGAGACGCCATTCAGGATTGCCGGAGGTGTGGGATATGCATGCTATACAGGCGACATCCTTTCATTATCCCCTCCGCCCTGAGTTTGTTGAATCTACCTGGTATCTTTACAGGGTAAGTAGCGGTGGTGATGATAAAACACGACGCTTTTGCTGATGTGTTAGCTAGGCTACTCGAGACACCTACTACCTTGATGTTGGAGAGCGCATTTTGAGAGATCTCCTTATCAGAACGAAGGTAGACTGTGGACTTACCGTAATCAAAGATTTACGCACCAATGCAAGGGAAGACAGGATGGAATCTTTTGTGCTTTCAGAAACCTTGAAGGTATTTTTACCCGTTTTTCCCCCAATGGTTCTGAATTTGCGTCGTAGTATCTGTATCTTCTTTTTGATGAAGAGAATCGTCTGAACAGCGACGATTCTAATTATGTGCTGAGCACGGAGGGTCATATCCTTTCCCTTCCGAAGCATGCTCTCCGGCCTATGTCAGCAGCCCGCCGAAGGTTCCGCAGGGTAGAAAATCTCCAATGCCCTGCATATCATGCCTTCCAAGGGTTCATCCCAAATGGTGTAGGAGGTCTCGTGCGTGGAATGGGCTCCCGTCCGGACGTGGACTATGCAAGAGAACTCATTGGGCTGAAACCTCAGCCGCTGGACGAACACTACTGGTCTCCCGACGGCTGGTGCACTTTGCCCCAAGTACAACCATATGTGAGACCTGTTTTGCTGGGACACTTGACGTTTGACGCTTAGTTTGTAGACATATGACTTTATCCTGTCTCCTGGGGGACGCGTAGTTGCAGAGGACCTGAATCCAGGAAACCATAAGCTACAACCTGTGCCGGACGGCTTTTTAATCCAGAACGTCACTGGAATACGAGCTCGTATTGTGAGTCGCCTTGATGGCAACGGATATGACATCGCCAAGCGTGAGTAGATTTGTCTGCCCGTACAGCTGAGTGCTCAACTCCCTGCGCCAGTCGGCCCACACACTGTTCGGACTGGCCAGTTGGTCTATGTCAACGATTCAGCGCTGCTCCTACCAGAAGATGCAATAAACATTTCGCATACCCCCGACATCCGTCTGCGGATATTTCTCGACACCATGGATCCCATGCTTCCATCTCGTCCCGGGATGCTAGAATTGAACGCTGAGTTTCATGTGACCGCCCATACTGCTACTTTCGGAGCGGACGTGACCATGAACCGAAGATCGTTGAAGTTTGGGCGCGCTGAAGGTGTTCAAATTCGAAAAGATCTCACGAATTTGCTCGGATGTCGACCCTTTGATGAAGACTTTGCCGGCGATACCGTACTCGTGTGGAGAGGAGATTGTACCTTCTTGGAAAAGCTTGCCTACGCTCGGGATGCAGGTGCTTCGGGGGTCATTGTTGTCAACACTGACGACACGCCCATCAACCCTTCCGCTACCGCAGAGGAGATTGCAGCAGCAGGAAAGCTTAGCGATGTTGCACTCCTGCTGTTATCGCGTACGGCAGGGAAAAACATCGCCGCTATGTTAGATGCTTCAGCTGGTATGTTTGGATATGGTAACGTTCTATTTTCCATTGATCCAGAAGGGTGGTCTGGTCAACCAAAAGCTGAGGCAGATAGATATGATGAACAAGATACCCAAACCCCACACGTTCTGTACATCAACGGACACCCATTACTGAACACACGGGTGCTGAGATAATAGAAGTAGAGCTACGGGACCAGTTTCCGAGTTCCGTCGAGTAAAATATAGAGTGTGCCGCTGTATTTATTCGTTTACTGTTACTGCGCTTTCACTGGTATTGCAAGTCTTCCCGATTCACATTAGTCTGGGTCTCGCAGCTGCACATTTTCAGCCATCCCTCCCACTGGCCTCTGCATGATCTTTGTGCAGGGAACCCCACTTGCCAACCTATTTCCTCCTGCATACACTCTTCCTGTATTCGGGACAATTCAAATTCCGAAATATTCAGACCCCTTCTCGCATTCGAAGATCCCTAGTATACTTGGCGATCAAGGACGAACGCCTGGCTGATGTATCATATATCACGTTCCTTGCTCACTCAAACTTGGTGAAAAAAAGGGTTGCTCTCGAAACTTTGCATCTGTTCGACTGTGATGATCGTACCACGATATATTTTAGTCCGTCCACCGACGAGAGAAGCATCTGCGGTAGACTAATCGATGGAGGACAACAAAATCACTGTATTACATCACGTTGCTTGCAACGTGTCGCGTGCGACGGTGAAACGGCATGCACGCGTTTAGTGATAAACGAGGCATTGCGGGACGACCAGATCGTCGTCCTTGAGGGAGCGATCAATAGCGGATCGGAGCGATAGGCTCCGCACGAATACTAGAGAGATCGACGGCTTGATCTATCGCGTTGTCTATTTCCCCGATGAGAGCACTAGATGTTGCAAGAGTCAGGCTAGCGTGCCCCGTAGCATTGAAAGCGAATATAGAGTAGAACGAACATCATGTCTCCCTTGACGAGGTAGAGTCCGAGCGGAATCTCTTCGACGCCTTCTTCCATGCTATACACGCGCTCCTTGGACTCGGACAGCACGACGTTGGACTTTTGGTCAAAACCTGCAAGAATTCCCTGTCGAACATCGGCGCCAGATTGAGCGGCTCGCGACTCGTGCAGTGATGCAGACGTCCAAAGACGACTCACCACGATCGCCCTGCCATCTTGGAGCACGAGCAGTACACGACCTGGCGGGAACGAGAAAGGGTGTCAGAAACGCGGCGGCGAGCAAGATCAGGCGTCTGGGGGTACCTACAGTCGACATAGCCTTGAAGGCTGGCCATTTTGAACGTGCGCGCGCGTGCGTTGCGGAGATGGCGGATGGCGCTGGTTTTGTTGAGTGGCGATGGATAAGGGAGCCTTGGCAAATGCCCGAAAAAGGGAACTCGTATGTCCATTGCGCTCGTCGACGGCAGTACATACTACTACACCAAGTCACTCAGTCTCTTCTCAGCCCGGGGATACTCCACTGAACTCAGACTCGGATGACCCTACGTCCAGTTCATCGTCTCTCCAAAAAGTGTCTTGATAGCTCGTTGTCTTCCCGCATTCAAGTTGCTCAGGTGTTATTACCCCGCGTCATCCGAGTCTAACCATCAAGAACAAAATCGCAATCACAGAACAGCCTTTGTAACATTACACAAGAGTGACAGAGAGCTGGTCCTTTCTCGAGCCCTGAATGTGTTCGAAATTGCTGAGCGGAGAGGATCATGAAGTCCATGTAGAAGAGTCCACCAAGAGAGAAGTCTCATGGTCAGATCTAGAACCCCTTGATCTAGCACACGCCATACAACAGCAGCGCGAAGCAACATGATACAAACGCAGGTCGGAGCATGATGTACATGTGAGTGACTCTACCCACACTCACCGCCATACGTGCAAAGAATGACATGCCAGTGCCAGTGGTAAGCACAGCAGGAGAGCATACAATGCATAGATGCAAAATGGAGCAGCACCTCACTGCATGGGCGCAACAGGAACAATCTAATCAGCAGTGGCTGTCGACGCGGCCCGGTAAAGGGAAACGCCGCTGCACGTCGCAATGATTTCCTCGCGCGGAAGCCTGGCCATGAAGCTGAATGGTCAACACTCTCGTTTTCAGTGCAACCAACAGACAAAATAGTACCGACACTATGTACAGACCCATTTAAATAACTCGAGAGAAGTCTGACAATAAGGATAGTTTCCGTTGCACCGCTCACAGCCTAATCTTGAGCTTGAATGATCGAATAAACAGGATCCTCGAGAGTCCAGTTCTTTCGCAACGCAGATACTTCCACAATGAACAGGTACTCCAAGATATTCCCGCCTTGCATGCGGACAAGTGCACCTGCTGCGTTAGCAGAACCGCCTGCGAAATGGGTGGCAAATCAGCGATTGAGTCGATGAGGATGTATGCACGTGCACACACCCGTGGCGATGAGATCATCTACGATCACCACATTCTGCCCGTGCTGAATAGCTCCCTCCTGCATTTCGAAAGTGTCCTATCATAGATAACAGATCAGGAGCGATGCGCTGAGGGAGAGACACGTAAAAGCGCGTACCGTGCCGTATTCCTTTTCGTACGATGCTTGCTTGCAGGGTCCTGGAAGCTTTCCCTTCTTCCTTACTGGCACAAAGGCTGCGCCCAACCGCAGAGCGATGATAGGCCCAATGAGGAACCCTCTCGCGTCCAAGCCGACGACAACATCCACCTTCTTGCGCACTGACTTGGGTATCGTGTGGGAGGTGATGTGGTAAACAAAATGGGTGATGAGTGTCTCAAACGCAATAGGATCGCGGAAAATGGGTAGGATGTCGAGGAAAGTGACACCCTGTTGGACGACGTTTGAATCGTTGAAATGTGGCGAGGCTAGGGTACACGGGACACACCGGCTTGGGAAAATCTGGGTATCTCGTGAGGATACTGTGCAAGAAATCAATGTCAGACATGGCGGACTCCGGACGGACGATTTCGTTGGGCGTAAGTGCAGGGCGGGAACGGAAGGAAAAAAAAAAAAAAGATCCCCCGTCGGACTAGCCAGGGAGCGGATGACGGCATCTAACAGGTAATTAGAAGCTTAATTGATTACGTTCTCCTTGGCAACGGCTGATTTATCGCACGGTGGGTCATACCCCTTGCAACAAGGCATATGTGATGCGAGGTCATAGGCAGTACAAAGGTAAACAGGGGCGTGAGGATGGTTTAGACAGACTCCAGAATCTCAGGCTCCTTGAACTCCTTCACTACCCGCGTGCCCGTCTCCTGTCAGGAACCGTCAGTGGCTGGGATCATATCGACAAATTAGAGAAACACCAACGTCAGTCGACTCGCCGTGAAGCTCAAGCAGTTTCGAGACGTCAAATTTGGGTGCCTTGAGGATCTTAGCCTTACGGATGTAGACGTTTTGTAATGGGTAGATATTGCGCGCGTTCTTCTCGATCTCACGACCGATCGCTTCTGGGACAAACTTTTGCACCAACTCCTTCAAATCGCAACTAGATGCCTCCCGGGTCATGATCTCAAACATAGTCTTGCGAATCTCACGGATTTGAGCCGACTGGGCGTAGGTTGTTTTGCGCACTTGGTTTGGACGGCGCTTTGTAAAGGCGATGGCAAAGAGGCGGAGAAGGTAGCCGTCCGTGGTTTTGACATCAACGTGAGCCTCGATGAGGGTTTGCCATTTGCGGACGAGGGAACGGAGTTTGTCCGACGTGAAGTCCATGCCATGGAAGTTGGTGAGACAGTTCTTGCCCTGCACCTCGTCGATCCGTAGCTTAATTTTTCGGAAGGACTGCTCCTCGTCCTTGTTAAGGTCCGCGAGGGAGACCTCGATGATACGACCTTTTAGTGAGTCATTGGCGTTCTCTACAGGACAAGGTCAGTTGAGCGGGAGGTCGGCAGAGAGAATGCGCACTCAATCCCTGAGATCGGTTGACAAGAGTCTTGCCAATGTTCTTGATCTCGAAGGTGGAAGGAGCCTTGATGTCATACCATTCTGGACAAGGATGAGACAGGGTTTGGGTGGGATATGGAGAAACGTACCCTTGCGAGAGAAGGGGTCGACGACCTTCTTCTTGATACCTTTCTTACCCTTGGAGAGACGCTTATTCTGAGGAGATTTTAGAAGAAGGCAGACAACTGAATGGTATGAGGACTTACTTTTCCTACAGCCATGATGATAAACGAAGGGGGTCGGCAGAGTTGGACTGGCTGTGGTGTGTAGTCGACCGAATGTGTGGTTTGGAGGGTGTGGTGGCTTGAACCTTATTACATGTGCTGTTACAGTCATTCTCACGCCACACTCCCCCACAACGATGACACTGACCCGCCCGTTGTTCGAGGCGGCGTGCAAAGCGTTTGTCCAGCGCCGCCATGATTGGGTTTGGGTGGAACACACTATCTGTGGCTACATGTATAGAACTGTCCCGCTGAGGAGATGCTCGGCCCCCACCGACCCACCCGAATCTGCTGATGACCCTGCTGCCGCCATGCCTGCGCCGGGCCACCTGACCTGCCATCAGTCAGTCGTGTTCTCTCCGACGTTCCAAGTCCCTACTTTCTATTTCTCTGTGTATGACTCATGTACGTGAGACGTCTGCTATTGTTGTCTCTCGTTACACCTCACTCTCAGCTGGTTCGCCGCTTGGCCTAACGGAAGTTGTGCACACATCGCTGCTTCGCAAGCATGCTATTGGCGGCATGGAGACAACCGCCTTTTCGATAGGCGATCCGGCATCAAATTTCCCTCTTATCTCGTTTGGGGACCACCCGTCTTTCGGTTCGCAGTGTTGGTATCTGCATCCGTGTGAGACGGGCCCTGCCGTCGAGGAGATGCTGGCGGCGCGGTCAGATGCAGGCCCGCAGGAGTGTGCTCGACATGTGCAGTGGTTAGATGCGTGGTTTGTAGTGCTCAGTTGTGTAGTCGACCTCGGCCCATGAAATATCACATGAGCCTATCAGCTTCATTCACTTCGAAAAGTTTCGCAGGCTATCGCTTCCGTCACATCTGCTCGGACCCGTACCCGGATCTTTCGTTTGAACTTGAAGCGAACGTTGACCGCGTTCCAATCGAACAGTCTGGGCCGCCAGCTCGTTATCACCCCGTTATCCACCATAATAATTCCCCCATTCGTCTTGTGTCGGAGTGTCCCGATTACGATTTAAAACCTTGCAATATGATTCTGACGACACGTCTCATTTCTCTCTCCCGTCCCACTTTCTTGTCTACCTTCTCTCGCTCCATGGTACGTTCTCTCTCTCCTCCTTTCTCCCGATCTCATTCAGACACCCACATGCAGTCCTACGAAACTGTCATCGTCGCTGCCTCCAGGACCCCAGTCGGTTCGCTTAACGGTTCGCTTAAGACCTTAACTGCACCACAGCTGGGTGCGATTGCCGTCAAGCATGCCTTTCAGCAAGCAAAGGTCGACCCCGCAGAAGCAGAGGAAATCTACTTCGGTAACGTTGTCCAGGCAGGCGTCGGCCAATCTCCGGCACGCCAGGTCGCCCTCACTGCAGGCATGAAGCCTTCTTCGGATGCGACCACCATCAACAAGGTTTGCGCGAGTGGCTTAAAATCCATCATCCTTGCTTCTCAGAGTATCGAGTCTGGCTACAAGAGCGTCGTTGTTGCTGGCGGCATGGAGAGCATGAGCAATGCACCGTGGGTTACGTTATTGCGATTTCGCTTCGCCGCTCATCAGTATATAACAGCTTCCTTTTGCCTCGGACGAGTCCCCTTTTCGGCAAGTTTGAAGTAAAGGACTCCGTCGAAGTTGACGGCCTTTGGGATGTCTACAACAACTTTGCCATGGGCAACTGCGCTGAAAGCATCTCCGAGAAGCACGGCATCACCCGGGAATCCATGGACGCACATGCTATAGAATCATACAAGCGCGCTGATCGAGCATGGAAAGATGGCGTATTTGCCAACGAGATTGCCCCTGTTGTGATAAAGGGAAAGAAAGGAGATACCATAGTGAAGGAAGATGAAGAGTACAAGAAAGTCTTCTTCGACAAGATTCCCTCTCTCAAGTCTGCGTTCAGGCCTGGCGGATCGATAACAGCGGCCAACTCCTCCAACTTGAATGACGGTGCCTCGGCACTGATCCTCATGTCCGCTGAGAAGGCCAAGGAACTAGGCGTCAAGCCCCTCGCAAAGATTGTCTGTGCGTTCGGTTTGGCTTGGTGTACTCCTGTCAATCAATCACTGATCCTTTGGCTTATAGCCTACGCCGACGCGGGTGTCGAACCTATCGATTTCCCCATGGCTCCTACTGTCGCTCTTCCCCAAGCTCTGAAGAGAGCTAACTTAACGATTGATGATATTGCACGATTTGAGATCAATGAGGCTTTCTCAGTAGTCGTTCGTCTTGCGGAGAAGCTACTTCAAATTGACCCTGCAAAGATCAACGTCAACGGGTAAGCAACCAAAATGGTTTGATTATAATGGTTGGCTGACAAGTACATGCAGTGGCGCTGTGGCACTCGGTCACGCTATCGGAAACTCGGGAGCTCGGATTATTGTCTCACTTGTCCACGGCCTGAAAACCGGTGAATACGGTGCGGCCGGTATCTGTAATGGAGTGAGTCGATGCCGCCCTGACTCTGTCCGTTCCTGACATGTCGCCTTCAGGGTGGTGCTGCATCTGCTCTTGTCATCCAAAAGCTGTGAAGGGGAATGAATGCTTGGCGCTGTACGATTTCTGATTTAAATAATAACAATTTTCTCATTGGCATCCCGAAACCTGATCAATCACACCGTCTGAGAAAACTGTAACTCTTCAAGTATACTTCACTCTCTTCCCAGGCACATGCGCTCACGCTGTAACGATGTTTATAGCCTTATCTTACTGTTGGATTTGGTTTGTTGGGAGCTGAGCACCGGGTGTTATCAGGCAACATGCATATGTTTGGTCGTGCGACAACCTAACCAAGGGATAAAAGACCACTATCTTCGTTGGTAAACCCGTATTCCCAATGTCCTCCGAGCCTGGCGTGTTGAAAAACTTAGAGGACTCTGAGAAGAATATCGAGCTTGACGAGAAGCCCGATTCGAGTTTTGTCGCCGATGCTACCAACGGAGACGAGGCTTTACAACTAGTCGGCGCAGAAGTCAAAGAGCACTTCAGCGAGGAGTATAACAGAAAGCTTAGAAGGAAATTGGTACGTATTCGGCGAAGTCCAGATATTGGTCATTCGGATTTGATTGACGATGCATTGCTTGTAGGATTTGGTCATCCCGCCCATATGTGCGGCAGTCTACTTCACTCAATACCTGTGCGCCTCACATTACCTTGTCGGTGTCGTGCACGCTCACCTGCTTGCATCTAGCGACAAGACTTCTTTGAACTATGCAAGGCAAGAGACGGCGTAAACCCCAACCCCCCGTACTGACTGAATTCTCGCAGTATCATGGGCTTTCCGATCGTTGGCCAGGTAAAACCTTTGCAGGCGTCATGTGCCTCGCCGGCTCATCCTTTCTGCAGAACTACAACCTAGTATCCATGGCCTTTTATCTCGGTAGACCTGGATCGTTTCCCGTCTGTGCTCTTGTCTAACAGAAGGCTAGGATTCCTGTTCTGGGAGTTTCCTACAGTGTACATTTCTCAGAAATTGAGGTTGGCCAAGTATTTGGGTGAGCGTGTCGTCTGCTGGTCCATACATGATCGCTGACGGCCTGCGAGGCGCCAATATCGTCGTCTGGGGAGTGTTGCTCATGCTGCAAGCATCCACGAACAACTTCGGTGCCTTCTTTGCTCTGCGATTCCTTCTAGGTGCGTTTGGCTCGTCGCACGCTTTACTATAATTCCCGCTAAAAGTAGGCCGACGCTCTCTCAGGAATGTGCGAGTCTTGCGTGAACCCCTGCTTGATTCTGGTCGTCTCCATGTTCTACAAAAAGGATGAACAGGTTCGCTGGGATTCTTAATGATCATGTCTGGATGGAACTCACGACGATGTCTAGGCTACCAGGATTTCGTGGTATTATGTTATGGTCAGGACGTCACCCACTCTTCATTGTATAGACATCTCATTCGTAATCACACAGAATTATTTCACGTCGATCTTTGGAGGTCTCGTTGCTTATGTGGGTCGAGTGGTATAGTCCTTGGCGACTGGGCTCACGACGACCTTTTACAGGGTATTTCATTCTACAACGGCAAGGCTGTTCCGCCATACAAGATTATTTACTTGCTCTTGGGCGGGTTGGCGATCGTCGTCGGAATCGTCGTTCTGATTGGGCTTCCGGATTCCCCCGTTCATGCTCATATGCTGACTAGAGAGGAGCGAATCGCTGCTCTGGAGCGCGTTCGGAATGATCAGGGAGGGACGGCGAACAAGACGATCAAGAAGGATCAGATCATGGAAGCTGTGACAGACATCCGGACGTGGCTGATTGTGTTGTCGACAATGCTCAGTATGTGTGTGTCAACGACTCGAGTCACATGGGTTGATATGTCCTGCAGCGAGTATCCCAAATGGCGCAATGAGCAACTGTGGGTGGTCCATGATAGTGAATTTCCACCTGCTGACTTTGCTGTTGTACCAGTCAGCAACATTGTCATCAAGAGCTTCGGGTACACGTACGTCATTACAGGTGTTGCGTGTCGATCAGGGTTTTGAGGTAATGAATTCAGATCGAAGCAAACGTTGATATTGTCCACTCCGGCGGGTGCTTTCGGAATCGTAACCGTCTTGTTCTGCGGTTGGTATTCGGACAGGATGGTATGGCTCTCACTCTTTATCGGTCAACGCAGTCGTGATTAACCATTTGGGCTCGCCCAGAACGAGCGGATGATGCCCATCGTGATCGCTTTGGTACCCACGATCGTTGGTCTAGGTGAGCGATGACAGTATACATTGATGTGACTGCAATGGATTCATCCTTCTTCAAAGCGATCATGATCGGGCTTCAGGGCTCCTCGCAACACGGCGTGCTCTTGTTTGGTAAGTCGAGTTCTCTCCCTCGTCGGCATGTGCCGAATTGACAATCCCGTTCATTCCCAGCATCGTACTTGTCGATCACGTTTGGCAGCGCCTTGTCGACCATCTATGCCTACAATGCCAGCAACACGAGTGGCCACACCAAAAAGGTTTGTTTTCATCGTCCGTTTCCATTTACGATGGATGTGCTTCAAGTTAATTTGTCGAAAAAAAGGTGACGATAAACGCGATGACGATGGTGACCTTTAGCGTGGGCAACATCATCGGCACGGAGATTTTCCAACCAAAGGACGCCCCTGCATACCTCCCGGGTAAGACCGCCCTCATGGT
>JBBPPY010000346.1:0-25254 GCA_038092195.1 Leccinum barrowsii
CTGTGGACGAGCAAGAGCACGAACAGTCTCGATTCGGTGAAAAAGTACCACGGATATCCGTTCGTGGCTCCGTCGGCACTGAGTTTGGCTCCGCCTCCGTCGCCATACCAGAGTCCGTGGCCGGCGGCGGTGTTGACGCCCAAGCCGGTTGGAAGGTGGGTGCGGAATCCGTGGGTGAGACGGTGTCGGATCGCGGCGGTGACGAGTGGGGTGTTGATCGCGGTCGCGTTCCTTGTCGCGCTGGTCGTTGTCGGGGTGGGCCATGCATAGTTGGGTTGGGCGGGGACGGAGATGATCGGTCTATAGATTTATTTCGTATCTTTCACGTCTTCACGACAAATGGAACGTGTGTTCCACGTTCTTCATGACGGACTCGGGTTCTACATATTTTTTGCTTGGCTGTGCCAAGGTTGGGTACTTTTTGGCCGGGATTGTACACTAGTTCGACATTTCGTCCTCACCTTTCTTTTCATTGATGCCTTTGGGATCATAAGCTGTTGTTCGGGGGACTCCGGGTGACTTGGTAGGTGTGCCACCTTCGACTGAGCCGAACATTGAAACGTTGAATTCGCGTTGAACCTTGGTTGAACCTTGGTTGAACGTCAACGTCACGCGCGCGGAGCTTGATATGCATACCGTGTCCCGACTCGGAATCCCAATCTGTTCCTAGTCACGACTCTGACGGAGCCTTCCGTGCACTGACTGGGAGACCGTCGTCGATTCACAAGACCTGGTAGGATGTCTCGGAGAAAGGATACTGGGACCGATACGCCTGTCGAATGCCCAGGTTTCAGTCACTACTATACTGTCTGCATCACAACGATTGCATTTGTATCAAGGCCCATGGATGTTAAAATCAACTTACCACGAGCGTCAAATCGTGGTCATTTTCTCCTCCCATATCCAGCTAAGTATGAGAGCGGCATATTGCCTTGAAATCCGAATCTCCTGACCGCACTCCGAAGTAACTCTGTTTCAATTGCTAATTCATCAGAAAGACTGCCAACTTCACCTTAGCCTTTGTCCACAGTCGCCAAATTATCACTTGCCCGATTTATAACTGCTGCTAGACTTATTGCACGACTTGTTCCATTTGAAGCCGCTCCACCCCGCCTAGCATTCAGACTTCAAACTTCATGATCCGATCATGATGATCGTGGGGAACTCGGGAACATTTATAAACCCTCACCTTTCCCCCGCGTTTCGAGTCGTACAGCTCGTTCACCATGATCTCTGGCTTTACCACACTGTGCTTGGTTGTCCTGGCTCTCGCCTGTGTATCATTCAAGCATCTCATCGTTGGTCCTCGCCTGTCCAGAATCCGTGGTCCAAAGTCATCCTCATTTATCCTTGGCACGTCCCTCGTTTACGTTTCTCCCCATCTCACTGACGTCATCCAGGAAATCTTCTCGAGCTATTCCAACGCCCAGTTGGTCAAGCAGACTTTGAATGGCAACGCCTCTACGGCGACGTCGTGCGCTTCAAGACGGTCTTTGGAGCAAGTAAAGTCGATTGTACGCATCGGCGATGACATCTAATGGCCCATTGTAGGGAGACCAACTTTGGATCGCAGACCCGAAAGCCCTCCAATGGATATTACACAAGTCGGCCTATAAATATCCAAAACATCCCAGTATCCGTATTGTGATTCGATTGATGATCGGAAAGGGGATCGGTTGGACCATTGGTATCCACGGGCTCTCTGTTTTATATTTTGTTTTCTGATGGGGTGTTTTGGTAGACGATGATCATCAGCGGCATAGGAAGGTCCTTCTTCCGGGTTTTGGAGTTCCCAGATCCAAAGGATTTTTGAGTGTCTTCCAAAGATGTGCTGAATCTGTAAGTTCATGCATGCCAGGTCTCGCCCTCTACTTATTACACCTGCCCCGTAGATAAGCAGTAGATGGACGGAGATCGTTGAGAGCAGTAGCGACCAGAAAGCTGTCCTGAACATCTCAGATTGGCTTTCCCGTGCAACACTAGATGCAATTGGCCAAGGTCCGTTGATGCCCTGTGCTATAAGAATCGACCGGTTTACTTCCCACCAGCTGTGTTCGATGTCCAATTTGGCGCCATCGACAACAATAACCACCCATTGGTCAGGACGTATAACAATATGATGTTGGTTTGATCCTGAATTATGCATTCTGACTGTCATTTGATTTTTATGCTCCCAGGACCGATGTGTTTGGACGTCCCTCACCTCAACAGATTTTCCTGCAAGCTGCTACAAACTATGTTCCGCTGCGGATACTCGAATGGCTAAGCGATTATGGATCCCACCCTCGACTCACACGAGCGCGTGAGGTGAAACGGACAGCCACGAAGATAGCAAAGGACATGGTGCAAGAGAAAGCAGAGAGCCTATTGGCAGGGAAGGGGAACAGGGATATTTTCAGCTTGCTTGGTAGGCGATGAGCATGTCACTCGTCAACATTACCGACGATTCCCGCAGTCAAAGCTAACATGGACACGGACGCACAGAACAAGTTGACAGATGAGGAGTTGTTGGCGCAGATGGGGTACGGAATATGGATCGGTCTTCACTCTCTGTCGTCCTAATAATTGTCAGCTCGATTCTAGTTGCGGGGCACGAAACCACGTCGTACTCACTGAGCTGGGTCCTTCTGGAAGTTGCCCGACATCCTGAGGTACAGTGCAGACTCCGGTCTGAGATTCGAGAAGTGGAGGCTGCTATCCGGGCCCGAGGAGATACACAATTCACGGTGGCCGATTTTGATGTGATGCCTTACACAACAGCAGTGATCAAGGTACACTCCAGCCTCCCTCTCGTTTTGGTGCTTTGACGCATTGTATACCACTTCTACAGGAAGGGTTACGCTATCACCCTGTGAATCCTTATGTGCACCGTGTGGCCGCGAGAGATGATATCTTTCCGCTTTCTCGACCAGTCACCACGGAATTGGGCAAAACTACCAATGAAGTTTTGGTTACGAAAGGGACGCAGATAGTAGTTTCGATTGCAGCTTATAATCGGTTAGAGTTTTTTTCCGTGCTTGTATTCCACTGCTCACCAGTGCCGAGGCACCAACAGCAATACAGAGCTCTGGGGCGAAGATGCACATACATTCAACCCTGACCGATGGTTGGATGGGTTGGCGAACAGAAAGAAAGAAATCTCCGTTGGGGTCTACTCAAACTTGTGAGTTTCCATTCTATCGTTCGGGGATCGTTTACCATCATTGAAATTTGAAAGAATGACATTCGCAGGTGGCGCCCGGGGGTGCTTGGGGATGCATTTCGCGTACGCTCTCTTCTTTTCCAGCTCCATAACCAAATAAAACTGAACACATGAGAAACGTACTGCCGACAGCATACTCGAGATCCAGGCATTCCTTGTGGAAATCATTGGGAAGTTTGAGTTTGCGATGACGGATCAAGCTGCAAGGGTCAGCAGGCAGCTGTATGGAATGATGGTTCCAATGGTCGACGGTGAACTAGAGCGCGGTTCACAGTTGCCGTTGGTTGTATCGATCGCTGCTTGTGAGGATGATGTTTGAGGTAAGATTATGCGGCGTTTGCTTGATATCCTCAAGAGAATTTGAATGGAGGCCCGGTGACCACTCACACCATATTTATATTTACCTACCTATACTGAATGGATTTCGATGTGACATAAGAAAAGTTTTTTAGGACACATGTGTACTAATTTGGAGGAGACTCCGGTGCTGGTCTGGTCGATTGTGTGAGCACCGTCGACGTCGTTTACGAAATGAAAAGTGGCGCATGGGTTCTACTGAGATTGCTCGGAGTACGTTCATCTACATAATTATGTCCATCCGATTCGGTAGCATACGTCGCCGGGAACTGTCCCAAACCCGATCCTTTGGGCCAACGTGCCCAGGTCGATGTCGTGCACGGACGCGATGTTATGGCTTTTCGTAGGTGGTTCGCCACCCTCGCTCAGCCTATAGCGATCCATTTCGCGTCCGGGGCCCTTGAAGCTGAATAGAGTTGAAGCACAAATTTCACACAACAGCACGAGGCAACAATACAACAACATCGAGCCATAAATTGAAGGGGAAGCCAATACAACAGCTAGCATACAACGCGCGTAGCGACTAACAATACAACATAACGGATGTGGTCCATTGTCATCGATTCATTGCCAACATGGGATATTCTGGGTTTGTGTTGAACAAGCCCGCCCCATTCTCGAGTCTAGATGTCACAAGGTCAAACAAGACGTCTCAAATACTTTGTAAGGAGGAAGAACGCACTCATTTCAAAGATTTCCACGGCCCTGGAGATGGCTACTTGCAGATCATTCACATTGCTTGATGGCGTCTAATAGTTTCTCAAGAAATTCGTTGTATTGGTCCTGACCCACGACAGCGATAATGTCGCTCGCATAGTCCTCGTACTCATCCTCAGCTACCTTTAGGGATTCAGAGTCGACAGCGTATTGCTTCTTGACCACGGCTTGCATCCAACCCCTCAAAATTTCGCGGTATGACAACGGTCGCCCTCCTAAGGGCATCTACCAGAGTGTGGTGAAAGGGGTGTCAAGATTAATGTCGCAGAAAAGAAATTGATGAGGCGAACCTGCTCGTATATGAGTTCACGTGAATAGGGACTCAATAATGAGGGCAGTGTAGATGAATAGTTCAACAAGGCGTTACTAGGTGGGGCAGCCACGGAGGTAGACGGTCTCGTTGTGAATTGCATCATGTCGACGGATGGGTGGCTTTCAACTTCAAAGTGGCGATTTGAACTGTACCAATCTCGTTCAAGTTATAAACGATACTGAGTTTCAATCTAACTTACCTCATATGTAACACTGTCGCTGTGACAATGTCAGAGAAGCACGGCGGTGGGAAACTGGCACTGAATGTCTGTCAAGGTGACTCGGACAAATTCATTAATCACTGGATGGCGGCGAACCCTAAAATGCGGACTTGGGTTTACACCGGTTGTTCACGGCATTGTACTTACCATAGCCAGTTTATGTGACTCGAGAGGATGCAGTTTGATGACGAGACCAGAAAAATCCTGCTCGAGTGCATGCGGGCAAGAGCAGAGGACGATAAGACCGTCAGAGGAACAAGCAAAGATACTATTGATGAAGTATAGGTCACCGATGCCTCGCCCCTACTTCATGCCCCCTTGCCTGGGCTCCCTATCCAACGGGGAGCTAGAGTGTTCGAATATACATCTCTGATGAGAACGCCGTGTCTTCGACCATACTGGACTCGAATATGTCAGGAATCGCGGGGTGGAATGCGGGGTCGTCATTCAGAGTATCGGCAATCGGGGCTGAGACAGCATGCTGATTTCATAAACGATGTTCGCGCGAAAAACGATATCGAATGAGGTCGACAAGCCCTCTGGCACTATCTTTGTCGTCGAAAATGATGACCAGGGTGGCTTCTGATGGAAAGCCTGTGTTGTCTACAACAGTCGAGAACAACTAGAGAGGAGTAGAGCTGGGTCAGAGGGGTGGCAGGGGTTCATCCAGATGCTGCCGAGTTAGGTTTAGTAGCGTAGCCGAGCATTGTCGGTCGTCGTCCCTTCTTCTGTAGAGCGCCGTCGTGCGAGGGGGCCATTCCCTCTGTTCCTCTCCTGCCTGGTCCACCGAGAGCCGGGTTTATGTTTGGTTCCATCGAGTGAGGTGACGCCTGCAATGCTTTGGCTACCGTCAACCCGACCACCCGGTGCTTGCACCTGGCTCAAGGGTACGGAAGGGACGTGTCCGGGTACCATCGTGGCTCTGGAGTCTGACGTGTGTCAGTGGACCCTAGGCCAACTTGAAACCGACCGGAATCATCTCTGCCAAAATGCATGCCCCGCCCCACGTCTGCGCTCCAAAGCTCCCATCATCGTGATTGTCTAGGGGGATGAGTCTGTCAAGACGACGTGGATCCGTCCAGCCAGAGCAGACTCAAAAGAGAAGTTTTGCCTGCGACGGCAACGCCAGCGCAAGTCGGGAGCAGGGAAGCTGCTTGTTGGAAAAACTCGTTTGAACTCTTCTTTTCGAGTTTCAAGTTGGAAGTGCTATGAGCACGCTCGAAGGCGTCGGATCGGACGCGCTTAGACTGGGTGGTGTCTTACTCGTCATGGGGTGGAAAACGCCTGCGAGAGCCGTGCACATGGGGTCTGTGGAGCCAGTGCAGATACTGCAAGGACTCGAAGAGCTGCGTGGTAGCGCTATAGCAGTCTTGGCGATGGGTGGGAGACCAAAAAAGGATGGTCGTTTCGCCGCCAATTGCCGTATTTACAAAACTCCCCAGTGCCTTACCGTGACTTGCATGTAATACAAGCCCGGGCCCGACACCTCCTGCGTCTACAAGAACTGGGGAAATCACTACTGTAAGTCTTCTCGGACAAGACCCTGAGCACGCTCAGCCAAGCCTACACCCGAACCGCTTCTCCGCCGTCTCGGACGTCGTCATCTTAGAGCCCATTATTTTGCATCTCGCAAACACTTACCATAGACTCGGACGACCTCCCGTCCTATCTGACCGCGAACCCTCGCCTCCTCGACCTCCAGCCTTTGCCGCTCACTGCGTTGCACAACAAAGATTTCGAAGCAGTCTACTCGAACACTGTCCAGGCGTTTAACAAAATCTAAACGCAGCCTTACAAGCGCTGTTACGGCTGTTACGGAGTGGCGTAGCAAGTTCAAGGATGTGCAGGACGGGAAGGAGATTGTGAGCTTGACGGGGGAGACGAGTGCGGACCTTCGCTCGTGTGTATGCCTAGCCAAGTAAGTGGGCGAAAGCCTTTATGCTTGTTTCATGATTGATTTTTTTCGACAGTGGGAAGTTCTGTCGCTCAGGTGGTGTCAGAGGAAGAACGTGCACATGATCGCTCTTCTTATCACGGATGAGAAATTCAGCTCGTTGGCGGAGAAGTTGACCCGACATCATCTCCAGGACACGGTAGGTATCTGCGCAGACCGAGGTCAATACTTGCCTTGGGCCTATCGCTTGCGAATGCCTGAGCTCTTTGAAAATGGCCCGTCTCATGCCATTTTCAACTTTTCACCGAGGCAAACGGTCTATGTGGGGTGGTCTGTACGTCGCTCACTATTCGTCTAGTTCGTGACCGTTCTCGATATGAACATTCACCTTCATGAATAGTGAGCGCTTTCTTTTACCCTCAATTGCCGATTTTGACTGCGAATTAGACTGAAGGAAGCGATCGTGGCACATGGCATCGAGTTTCAACATTCAACGTTGATACTTGCTTACGGTCAACGGTCACACAGGTCAGTACCTTGTCGAAGCGGCTATAAGAGTGCCACAGTGACTACGTTCTATGAAGCACTCGATCGAAAATGGTGTTTTACTGATGCAACCTGGTGCCTGCACCCAGCTCAAGGAGAGGCTCAGTGTACCATCATGGCTGACGCGTGCCAGTGTACCCTAAGCCTAACTGATCGGAATGTTCTGCGATCATCTCTGCCGAAACGCATGCCCCACTCCACGTCTGCGCTCCGACCCTCCTATAATCGACACTGTCTAGGGGATGTCTGTCAAGACGACATGGATCTGTCCAGCCAGAGCCGACTCAAAAGATAAATCTCGTTGCACTTTGCTTGCGGCGGCAACTCCAGCGCAAGTCGCGAGCAGGAAGCTCAGGCTTGTTGGATGAGTCGATGAGGGGATCAGACTCGGAGGGGAGTTGATTGGTAGGACTGGAACTCGTAGCAGAGTGATCTTTTGGAGCCTCGAGTTGGGCGATGAGCACTATGAGCTAGCGGATTGCGTAGGCACACTCGCTGGACATCATTGTCCTTGCCGTGGGTAGGCAAAATATCCTCTCGACGTCGCCTGCGAGAGCCGCACGCATGTGGTTTGTAGAGCCAGTGGAGATACTGCAAGGACTCCAAGAGCTGTGTCACGGTGGTAGCAGTCTTGGCGATGGGTGGAGGACGCGACGCCAGGACGGAGCGACGATCATTGCAACGCCCCAGGGTTCCCAGTCATCGTCGACCTGGATGATCGTCTCGTGATCAACTGGTGATAAACATCTTACTCGACAGGCATAGTACAGAAATAATACATAGTAGCACCGTAAACATACACTCCCCGACTTGAATTCAGCGTATCATACAGCTTGCCACACAAACACGTCTGCATTCACGCTGCGATTATGAATGTTATGTAAACGGGGGTAAGATTTAAGGGATGGAAGCGACTCACTGTTTTTTGGCACTGAGTGTCCAATGGTTGCTCTCTCAAGCTCCATGAGATATGCTCCATGAGAAGAAGAGCCCGGAATATTCCAGAAGAACTTTGATCGCAGGCACTCGAGGGACTCTTGATCCAAAATTTTTGATACATCTGTTTCGATGTTCTCAATAGTTATCTGTGCTTCGAGCATCATTTCCATGGCACACTTCTTCATCAAAATTGCGGAAGACCATCGTTTGGCCTGCTCGTCGGCGTAGGAGGCCAACGAGTCATCGTTGGGTGATACCTATAAAGTGGATTAATTATATGTCAATGCATGAGCCTGCCATAGAATACCATTTCCTGGTACCATTCTTCAGCAAGGCTGGCATTGTATGCGGTCGCTTCTGGAGGTGGAGAGTGAACGTTTGGAGGGGTCACCGGAGCAGCAGAGGATGGTGATGGCGAAATTGGCATGATCATTGGCCGAATGAAGAAACGTGAAGCGAGCGAAAATTCACGTTCAAGTTAAAGATTGATGAAAGTTCACCGTTCAACTTCGGGCTCAAGTGTCTGGTTGAATATCCACAGCTTGAAGAGGCGCGAGCGTCAGACTCCGATATGGAAACAACAATAACAGCTTGAAGCAGCGTGTTCAGTGTGGGGATTCCTCAGTTCCATAAGGAGGTATGTGGTCGTGATGGCGCGGGGGGGCGTAAAGTAGTATTAAGTAATATCAAATTACTCTGAAAAGAATGATCGATGATCACGATAAGGTTCTAAGCCTCAGAAGGGGTAAGTGGTCGCGGGGAAGGCTCGCAGCACAGGCTAATAGAAGGAATGACTTATCTTCTTATCTAAAGGGTTCAAGTCGCTACACGGCGCCGCGTCGCAGCAGACCAAGAATAGAAATGACAACAACTTCAGACTGTGGCTGCGCTTCGAGAGCCATCGCATGCAATGTGTTCTTGTGCCACGGGGGATTCCTCAATTCCACAAAAGGTAGTATGTAGTCGTGACGGCGCGGGGAGCGTAAAGAGATATCAAATTATTCAGATATATGACAGGGTTCTAAGCCTCAGAAGAGTAAGTGGTCGCGTCGCAGAAGGCCAAGAATTCTAAGTATTCAACCTGAACGGAATCGTCGGACATCGGGACACAATCTCGAATGTGAAGTAACGTCAGCGACCGACTGAGACCCTGGGCCACAGCAGTATTACTATCAGTCTGGAGGATCGGTACAGGTCCCTGACCAGTTCCACCAGCCCCAGCAATACTTCCAACACCCCCACTGGTATGCTCATTGCCGGTCAACCACTGGAGCCTGAGGACTCTAACCAGGGGCCGCCACAATTAATCCGAGCCAGACCGTGATGTACCCCCTGTCCCCTGACTTGGGGCCTCTGAACGCACAATACCCCTTCCATTCCGAACCTGCTAATCAGCCGCTGCTACAGCCTGATCTGCCTGGTCTGCACTTCCGACCCCCACAACAGCAGTAGCAGGGCGGGTCGGAATACCCCCCAGTCTATCTTACTACGGACAATGTCCCAGCGGCGCGGGTACCAACGGGTGGTCTTCTTTTGGTGCCACCTGCCTACAACTATGTGGCAAACCACCCGGGTAGTGCCAATAGTGAGTTGACAGGTTTCTCCATCTTCCGACGGACTCATCGGTGAGGACTCCCTCCCGATTTCTCCAGTTTTAATAACAGTCAGTTTGGATGCTCCCGCTAGCGTCCGTGTAGTAGTTGATTCTCCGCAGAGGACGTTACGCACTCGATCAAGCCTTGCAAGTCCTCGCCGACAATTTGGAGTTGGCGCGTATTCGGTCCCTACCAGAACATGAGTTCGCCGCGTGAGCAGCAGCTGATCGGATACGACCCGCGGGGGAGGTCAAGTGAATGAAAGAGGGCAGCACGGTCGTCGCCAACCCCTTGAGTTGCTCCAGAGAATCAAGGACAACAAAAGGCGTGACAGTTACACAGACGCTCGGCATCCAAATGAACGATGAGAGATTGACTGGTCGTTTCACTCGAACGTATGACGAGCCTTTGGTTAGCAAAGTACAGTAGTGTGAAATTCCTGCAAACCAACTCGGGTCAAACAAAAATGTACGATAGCTGTCAAAAATTTTAGACATAGATGACAGTGACGTTGTCCTCATGGGGCACGACGAACGTGTGAACAGTGTTGTTTTGCTCGATGTCGAAGAGGGTAGCACTACCTGGGGTATAGATTGTGCCGCTGGAGTCAGTGGCAGTGGCGCTGGTGAACTCGATCGTGCCAAAGTCCGCCAAAGGAAGAAGACTACCATCGTCCTCCAGTGCGAAGTCCTCGACGATCCACTCAGCATCTTGCTCGCAGAGAGGATGAGAAGATGTGAGTTCCTTTGAGACCGTGTTGCCGGTCGTCAGATTCTCGATGACCGCCTGACCAGAGGTCGTGGAGAAAGCAGTGACACTGGCCCTGATCTCGTCACCGGGGCTGATGATAAATCCGGTGAAAATGATGGCTCCATCGGGGTACCACTCGCACAAAGCTGTGCAACAAACGGATGATGAATGTTAGATGAAGAGTGAAGGATAAAGTTAGCTCACCGTCGTACGAGGCCTGACCATCGCTTCCAACACTGATAGCGATGCCGGCCAGGAGGATGGCTGTTACCATCAATCCCAACCCAAGCGGCGACCCCAGAACCGGTGGCAGGTTGGGTGAGGGTGGGGACGGTAAAGGTGCCAGTGACAGTGGTGAAAGTTCCCTATTCAACAACATCGGGCATGATTATGGAACATGGGAAATTGGGAATGATGCTAACCTCACTCTCACTCAGGACAGCACCGGCCCAGATGGGGTTGTACCGTACATCAGAGGCACTTCGAGCCCTGGTAACGTAGCTAATCGGCTCAGACTCGAGGTTTTTGCGGAGAGGAGCAAGGCGATTATGCAGCTGAGAAGAAGAAGAGGGAACAGCCAGAATTCCAGAGGCAAGTAAGATGTTGGTGAGGATGGTAAACTTGGAGACCATTGCGAGGAGACTCGAATAACTTTGGATTGTCAATGCGACTGGAGCTTGGGGATGAACGCATACTTGGACCTTTTTATGCTCGACACTCATAGAGTGTGCAAGTAACTGAGCTGGATTCTCGATCCGAGGAAGTATTAGTCTACCACATGCTGGCAGACGGCAATATGTCCTCACTTCATGTTTATATTCTAGCCCACATGGCAGAAAGCAAGAAAGAAGCTGAGGTATTGCGCTAATTTGAGTGAGAAGGGCATTATTGCTGTCAAGTCACCGCGACACAAAGGGACCAAACTTGGACCAACCCACATGAAACTCCAAAGACTCGCCAAAGTCTTCAGAAAAGAAAACAGGTTAATTTACGCTAGCATCTCGGTCATAACCGACAATCACTGTACCTCCCAAGTTCCACGTACCACGTTAGAGTCTGATTATGTGTGAGAAAATATCTCCGTGAGTAGTACTGTAATACCCGCGCTTAGTGGAGCCAAACATCAATCGAACTCGATTGACCCAGCAAGCACATACTCGAGCTGTCCAACTAATAAACACCTTTATAAGCGTGCAACTGAGGTGCACGAAACGTCATCGTCGTCCGTCATCGCTGTCATATTTCGGTGCAACGGCGTGTCACGTTATGTCGGTGACTCGCCGAGCAGGAAGTTAGGAGGAGTGACGAATGGCGGAACCGGGGCAATCAATGTGGGAAGTCCTGATAGGTCATCTTCTAAAAATGTATATTAGATACATCTGCATCGGAATAAGTAACTCAGACAGATATGATTGTGTATTCGGACATGGATGAGCAGGAGGATAGGGTCGATAGGATGGGAGTCGCGATCGGGCATCCAGGCCTCAGGAGGGATGGGTGACGCATATCCGGGGTGCGTGTATGCGCACGGCTGGGGTTCGTAGCCGCGGCGCTTGTGCGCCACGTCCCTGACTTCATAAAATATCAACTTGGGTAGCGCCGTGTGTCGCCGGCAGAAACCTTGTTTGTCTGGTTGAGCGTGAACTTTAAATACATATATCATCACATAAGTAGTAAAACATAGTACATGACTTGAACGAACTAGAGGATTCCAAGCATATTCAAGTTGGTGACGTCAATGTAGTAGTTAAGCATATATAAAATAAGAAAACAGTTGGACGAACGTGAAAGCAACGAAGCAACATCACCAAGCGGAATTGTGGAGTTGCAATTTCCTCCAGTATACGTGTTGATCAAGTTGCATCGAACCAAGGCGAAGAAACTGGAGGGTCTAGAAGAAGGGGTGTTACCACTCGTTCCGATGCAGAGAACATTTAGAATCATGCATCAAGGAAGGGAAAAAACGGTCACGCGTCAACAACTCCCTCTCACTGCCGCTTACGCCTTCACGGACTACCATTCACAAGGCCAAACGATTGAGAAAGTGAGTGTGGACATAGGCACACCACCGTCAGGCGTGCTCACGCCATTCAATGCATACGTCGCGCTCTCACGGAGTCGAGGAGGAGACAGTATAAGGTTATAAGTTTCGATGCGGCTAGTACAACATTTATAGAGCCCAGCTTTTGGGGCGTGAGCGGATTTGCAGCAACCGAAGATGTATGCGGACTTGGTTTTCCACCGGTCGGTCATGGCATTGTACTTACCCTGGCCAGTTGATGCGACTCGAGAGGATACATGTTGATGACGAGACCAGAAACTTGAACATCCTGCTCGAGTCACATTGGCGAGAGCAGCGGACGATAAGACCGTCGGAGGAACGAGCAGAGATACTATTGATGAAGTATAGGTCACCGATGCCTCGCCCCTACTTCATACCCCTTTCCTGGGTTCCCAGTCCAACGGGGGGCTAGAGTGTTCGAATCTACATCTCTGACGTGAACGCGGTGAGCTCTGCATTTACTGGGAATGGTAATATTATGCTACACGACGACCAAAATCAAAGCAGGAGCATGCTGAAAATAACACCGATGCTCAACTTGTCACTGGTTCAAATGCTCGTGACCGGCTTCCGATCTACTTTGCGCCGGCCCATCAGGGCCATCACATCAACCCGCTTTTATGGCAGGAACATTGCTAAAGTCCCCCTATTCCAAATACAGTGACACTAGTACTGGCCTTTTGCACTTATTCGCTGCCAAGCCTGCGGCTCAAACCGATCCAATTAGTTAAGCAATATATTGTACGAGACGGATGCAAGATGGCAGCGCGGTTGTTGCCAACCTCTTGGGTGTTCCGGAGAATCTGGGACGACAAACAAGGCGTCACTGATAGTCACACATACGCTCGGAAATGGAATGAACAATGATAGATTGGCTGGTGATTTCACTAGAACTTACGACGAGCCTTTGGATGTATGGCGAGGGCGATGTCCTCAGAGACTCCTCAGCGTTGCTAGGTATTGGTGGGAGAAGACTGTTGGTGCCCACGGAGAACGGTATGAAACATTCAACCTCAAAGATCAATCGATCACTTTCTGTACAATTCCAATATACAATCATCTTCATACACACATACACCGATTGTCACAAAACTATCTTCGATTCCGATCACCATACTTCCCGGTGCGCTTACCCTGAACTTTTTACGAGTTGTTCAAGCTTGCTAGTCCAAACGGGGAGCGTAGTTGTACTCCGTGTTAGCGACGCACAGGACCTGTAGGGACGATCAATGAGCACCGTCCAATAGTCACGATGAAGAACAAAGGCTTGACCTGGCCGGGATATATGTTCCCACAATTATTACGGTCTATGTTCGGGTTGTTGTGGTACAACTTGCCCAGGTCGATGTTGTGCTCGGACGCGATGTTATGGCATTGGTCCCCGGGCCGCACAACGTAGGTTTTTGTGCAATCACTGCCTTCAAGACCACGACAGAGTTTCTATATAACATTCAGGCCAGCGATTCAGTCTTTCTGGACAATAACATAGGCATGAGGCCACCTCACCTGGCCAGGTTGGAGACCGTTACAGTTGATGCCCGGGTTTGCAAATTTAAGCTGGAAGCTATTCATCACCGACTTGTAGTTAGCTGCCGACTCATCAACGGTATTGATAATCGCGTGGCTCACGTGGAAACATGGTTCCTGGCAGAAAATCTGTCGCAGGTATCACCCTGTTGAACAGGAGCATAGCCAGTGCAGGGAGGGGCTAGGGCTGTTTGGGTTATACAAGACTGAGAAACAAAGTTGAGGGAAGAAGGTATCAACCATCCACGAACCATCGAAAAAGGCAGCAGCAGCAATCGCGGCTTTGAGGCTGGATGTAAGAATGTACATGTTGAGTCCTTGAAGAGCAGGGTATTCACAGATGAATGGGGTTTCTGCTGCACAAATGTGTGGGTTTAAATACCTCTTCGAGTCCGGAGATTCAACTTTTCTTACCAAGGCCAACAGGACGAAGATTGACTCGGAATGGAAGGCTCACGAAAGAGCGCAAAGAGTTGACCGCATAAAGTAGTCACGTTGCCGGTGAAGTTCCTGTAAGAATTACTCTTACGGACGTTTCCATTGAGAAGGTTCGGACCAATTTGGTTTCAAGAAGCGCGGATATTTCTGAGCGAGTGGGGCGAGGTGGAGGGCAGGCAAGGAGAGGTATACGCATTACGAGGGCAACAGCAAGCAATTGTGAGGGAGGGAGACATCGAGCGACTCCGAGTCAGAGGCCATGCGTGCGTGCATTCTGCGTGTGTGCATCGTAAGGTGCCGGTGAGGGCGAGCGTGCGGCAGGACATAATTTCCAAGCTAGTAGGGATTTCGAACTTGAGCCGCAACGCTTTCGGAGTCTGCCAGAAAAGTATGGCGCAAAGTAGATCGAAGCCTGTCACACTGTGGAGAGCATCAACTTGCCAAGGTTCTGTAACGAGATCAAGATCTTGTGCTACAAATCCCAAACAACTTTGAATTACATAGCGATCATCTGGGAGTCTCAGGCAAGCCTGTAGGCGCATGTTATCCTTTCTATTCGGTTCGAGTACGTTCCGAGATTTGGAGTTGTGGGTTCGACGTTCAACGTTCACAATTCAAATAAAATCAGTGACTCGGACGTCACGGCGTTGGGGCGGAGGCAGCGCTGCGGCTCTGATATCTACCAGCCGATCAGAACATAGCAAGCCATCAGCGCTTCAAATATGCCTAGACTGCTGTCGCTCCAAGCACTTCCTTCCATTCATCTGTGACAAAATAGTATAGCATAACACGTATTCCCATGCGGAGCTTGCACGTTCTCGTCAGATGATGGTCAGAGAAGTAGATTCGAACGAAATTTGCAAAGATTTCCAACGCTCTAGCTCCCCGCTGGACTAGGGTGGGCCTAGGCAAGGGGCATAAAGTACCGTGTATGGCCCGGGAATATTGGACCCAGTTCTTGTTGTAGGCAATTCTGCCACGGCAATGGATCTCTTTCCACCGTCGTGCCGAGATGGACTCGGACAACAATAAGGCCCCCTCCAATGGGCCAATCCACCCTATGAGAGAACACACGAGTGCATACAGTCGCAATGGTGATTCGCTATCACATATAATGCGGATAATGCACCATGACCCCTCTGCGTAGATCGTGGCTTAATCTATGTTCCGAAACTGGAGAACTTCATCGACCACTCATACGTGTGACCAATCTAGAACGGTCTGGCTCTGTGAAATAGATAAAGAGAAACGGAAATGAAGTGAAGATCAAAAGGTACAGTCCTCGGAACCTCTCATAACGCATACCCCGAGTCGGGATAGGCGCAAATGCGTTATTTGGGTAGGAGTCCCCCCATACCGACTCGGGACAAAAATGTGAGTGTTATGAAAAGGCTGTGTGTTGTACAAGGTTATTCCAAGACTATCTTCGTTGGAAGAGAATTCCCCATGCCTCTCTCTGTACCTCACCACACAACCAAACGCTCGCCATACCATGGCAGCCAATTTATTAACGTTCATTTGATGCGGTCTTGGATGGCTCCGATAAACTGGGCCAGACAGAGCGCCAGTGTAAGCGTAGACTGTCACGCCTTTGGTCGTCCCAGATTCTCCGGAGCAGCCAAGAGGTTGGCGACAACGGCGCTGCTCTCTTGCATCCGCTTGAATTCCTCGTACAAATGCTGAACCCCACGAGTCGTATCCGCGACGAGCTGCTGCTCGCTCGGCGGACTCGCGTTCTGCGTGGGGAGCGGGTAGGCGCCGACTCCAGATTGTCTCAGTACGTCGGCGAGGACTTGCAAGCCTTGGTCAAGTGCCGCCAAGTCCGCTGCAGAGAATCAACTACACCGACGCCAGCGGCGTACATTTGGCTGACCTTTTGTCTGTGCGGGATTGACACCCGCCTGGTAGGCCTGTTGTCTGAACGACACGTATGAAATGAGCTGGCAGGGCCAAATATCGAAAGCTTGGGCTGAACCTACATGCCATTCAACGAGTTACGTGCGAGCGTGTTCACCCGAGCGACGTGTTCCATGGCGATCTGTACATTCTGTTTGAAGAGCTCGGGCGAGTTTGGGTCGACGAGGGTCGATGTTGAGCCGGTGTTGCTCGTTTCCTGAGACAGTCCCGGGAAGGAGGACGACGCTGAATTAAAGCTAGACGAGGGAATCGCGAAGGAGAACGCTGATGATGAGGACTGGGAGCCCTGGGGCGTTGCGAAGGATGGCTGGGTTGAGCTCATCGTGACTCCTTCCATCACAATTCCGACAGCCGACGTCGCGTCTTCCGTTGCAGTACTTCCATTAATGGTTCTACATGTGCGCGACTCTCGTAAGCGACGTAGAGAGGGTTTTTTTCCACCCCATGACGTCGATGATGATTCCAGCGCGTCCGAATCAACTCGCGCCTTCAAAGCGTGCCTAATACACAGCACTCTCAGCACTTGTCGCGACTTGCGCTGGCGTTGCCCTGCGGCGCAACGCGCTTTCCATCAACAGTCCTAGTCACCTTTTGGACTGGTTATTGGTCCCGACGACAAAGACAATGCCAGAGGTCATTCGATGTCATCTTTGGCGGATCATCATTTACGAAGCTCAGCATGCTGTCTGGATACGCGATACCCTCATGTACCTCTTCTCATTCCCCAACAGTTCGAACGAGGAACCCGTATTCCACCTCGTAATTCCTCTGCGACAAACACCCACGTTCGAGTCCAGCACGGTCAAATGTACAGTATTGGGTCCAAAGGATCGCATTTCAGACGAATCCCAGCGAGAATTTGTCGTTCTCTCGAAACAATCTATTTTTTGTGAAGTTTATAGTGATGGGGTTGCCTGAGAGGAGCTGCAAGGACGAAGATATAGAGTATACTGTACTACCGAATCCGATGGTAGGTACGATGACCAGACGGTGAATGTGCGTTTTCCGACCCTGCTTAGATCTTACTTCGTGCCATTCGCACGATTTGCATCTCGGATTCAACAGACTTTGCTTGCGCCAGATTGAAATCCGTTCAGTATAATTGCAGGAGTACTCGCGGCCCAGTCTAGTTTTGTTCCAGAGTGTGACGGATAACACGTGATCTCGTCACAGCGCGTTGTCACAATGTGTACTAGTTTCCACTGGCAAAGGCGCGCTGGTGGCTGGACGTGATCATATCAATATTTATGTCGGAGGCAGTCCAAGTCCAAGTCCACTCCACACCTGTACCATGAAGTATCCCAAAGTCGCTGGTGTGTAAAGCTATCAAACACATTTCCTGTGCGGCATACTCAAGGTAGACTACAGGTTACCAGCTCGTGAAAGAGATCGGTGGAGGTGGTTTCTCAACGTGACTCATTTTTCTCCTTTGTCTCTTCCTCTGCTCATATTACCGTTCCACAGCGTGTTCCAAGCCGTGCACGTCGAAAATCATCACGTAGCAGCATGCAAACTGATCTTTATCAACGATAATACAACCGACAAGGATCGCAAAACGGTGGACAAGGAAATGAAGATACACGCTGCCTTGAAACATCGCAATGTGCTTGAATTCATCAGCGCCGTGGTAGTGGAACGAAAGTACGAGCACGTCTACGCGCCGGGCATTTATATGCTCCTCGAGTTTGCCGCCGGAGGGGATTTGTTTGATAAGATCGGTGAGCATATCTCGATCGAGCCCTTGTGCCATGGTGCTCACTTCCACAGCCCCAGATGTAGGAACGGGCGAGGATGTGGCACATCTGTATTTCAAGCAGCTAGTGGACGGAATGGCGCGTCCCCTCGTTCCCGTTCCATACCGCACCACGCGCTGAGATTCATCCAGAACTTCATTCACACACAAGGCGTCTGTCACAGAGACCTTAAACCAGAAAATCTACTCCTCGATGCCGCCGGAATACTCAAGATATCCGACTTTGGCCTCTCAGCCGTTTACAAACAGAAGGAGAAAACCCGTCCTTTGACCGAGCGTTGTGGAAGCTTACCCTACATCGCTCCCGAAGTGTGTATCTACACCCTTTCTTTGGAAAAGTTGCTTATTATCCCTATGTCAGCTAAATTATGGGGTGCCGTATCAAGCAGAGCCTATCGATATATGGGGCATGGGCGTCATCCTGTTCGCACTGCTCGCTGGCAGTACGTGTTGCTTGCCTTTGTTATTTTTTATGTTCTATAGACCCTTGTTCAGATACCCCATGGGATGAGCCCGCGGACCGTAGCCCTGAATTTTGCAGATATCTTTCTGGAGAGATATTTAATGAAGCACCGTGGACCAACTTTAGCATATCTGCTCTCTGTACGTCATCGGATCCTTTTTCGTGACGGTGAATAAACATTCCGTGTAGCTCTTATTTGTAGCATGCTAACACTGGAACCTGAAAAGCGTATGTCGATGTCCGAAATCTATGCGCACCCTTGGTGTACAAGGTACGTCAGAGCAGTAACGGTGAGGTGCCGTTGTTTACTCTATTAGACCGAGCCAACTCGCAACGCAAGGCGTGCATGCATTGGCTGAACAGCTTACTCAGTCCTTGCGTAACAATGGTGATCTCATGTACACCGATCCTGACTTCTCGAGCGCTAGGTAAGTGTTTACACCGCTCCATGAGGCACCGGTCGACTTGACTTGGTTTTCAAGCTCGCGCAAAGATGCTGACGGGGATGAAATCATGTCCTCTGCCCAATCCCAATTCACGCAATCCCTCCTCTTATTTGTGAGTTCTGCGGTGCATTTTTCTGCCTCGATAAGTTTGCTCACCCGACCACCCTACAGTCCCAAACGCAAGGCGGGCGGCGCTATATCCCGCAACTTACCCGCTTTTATACCGGAATCGGACCCGAGATCCTCATCGATCTTATCAAAGAAAGCCTCGATGCCCTCGGCGTCAAGTACAAGGATGGCACGATCGTCAAAGGGTCGAGGGCGGTCCACCGGCTTCGGGTGGGTGGGTACGACAAACGCAAGATCGTGTTCAAAGGGTGGATCGAGCTGGAGGAGTACAGTCGAATGCAGGTTCTTGGGGCGTTTTGTGTGATGCAGCGGGACGTGGTGCGTCGTACCTTTGCATGGCATGGGATTTGCATCTCGAGCTGATATGTGACATCTCTCGAAACAGGGAAATCCGATATCTTGGAGACAACTTTGGAAGGAGTTGATTCTTTCGCCCGCAGTAAATCCTCATGTATTGCGGAAGCGAGACGCGGGCCATGGTGTATGATGTAGGAATATGAGATTGGATATATATGTATGATTGCGATTTTCTTCAGTTAGCACGCTGCACAACTTATCCGTGGACCAAATCATTGTGCACTGTGCGAGTCCGAGCAGCTTCACGATGTCGCGAGCGTGTATACATACATTGCTCCAGACACTGTCCGGGCCGCCCAAGACAACCCGGCGCTGATTATGTTATCCCGCTGATCGAGCCTTGCGCCCCATGATTAGTCAACGCTTAGTTGAAACACACCTCGACGATCAGCAAGTTCGCGTACGTACTACAAACTCCAATTTGTACAACACCGATTCGCCCGGCTGTCAGGAGACTCACTCGACCTACTTCTTCAACGGGTTTCTCCCCGTTAGGTTCGACGGCCACCAAGTATAAAAAAGAATGATGGGTGGAAATCGCACTGCGACCGAGTTTGGGATCCTCACAACGAGTACTTCTCAATCACGCTCGAGGATGCCCGCGTCAAGCCGCGCTACATGATTCCACTGTGTGACGTAAATTTCTGGATCAGCATCCCAAGAAATGATCACGTCATGGATTAGCCTCGACCCCGGGCCAACCCCATAGATGGGCCGATCCGAATTTGATCTGTGGGCGAGTGAGCTCTTTGTGTTGCTTATGAAATTGGATATCATGATGAAGGCAATCATCCATTCGATGACAATCAAACCCTGTGACATCAAACCCCCATACGTACGATGAACCCTCTCAAGCCTTTGCAGACGCAATTATGTCCACCAGGTGGAATGATGTCAACTCGTTAAATATCTGTGGATTACAACCAGTGATTACAACGGACAGTAACACCCGTATTACATGATACATCAAATGCAGATGATAAAAAGATATCGAACCAATAACAGAACACAAAAATACTAGTCTGTCTATACCTCCTGGCTGACACCCTCCTTCTTTCCTTTGCTATCACATAGATCAGATAACCATCCAACTGAGAGAAGACCGATTGGACAAACCTTGTCTTGCTGGGCAACAATTCGGGGTTGATGAAAGGAACGACACCTCCTTGCGATATGACTACGTCACCGAGGAGTTTGTTCAACCTGTAACAAAATAATTAATGGGAATTCTTGCAATGGACTCAACACTTACTCCTCGTCATTTCTAATAGCGAGTTGGAGGTGGCGCGGGACAATACGTTGTTTCTGAAGAATGTTAAGTACCTTGAGGCAACGTCGAATCGTCGTCGATATCTCCCACACACCTTGTTATCACGGGCGGCATTCCCTGCAAGTTCAAGGATCTCGGCAGCGAGATACTCTAGGACCGCCGCAAGGTACACTTACGAAAAGTTAACATTGAATGAATGAAATCACAGGATGGATGAGCTCATACCTGGTGCACCAGCACCCACACGCTGGGCGTAATTGCCCTTTTTCAACAGACGATGTACACGACCGACTGGGAACTGGAGACCGGCCTTTGCAGAGCGAGACTGTGACTTTCCTTCGCCCCCGGCCTTGCCACCAGACTTTCCAGCTTTGCCTGCAGATCCCGAGAGATTAGGAACAGCCAGAAAGGCTGCGTTGTGAATGACGCACCCTTCCCAGACTAAATCCACGCGAGATGAGTACTCATATCACAGCACAATGAGCGTTGACGAACCATGTGTGTGTTATACAGAGAAGTAGTAGATGGTGGGGGTAAGAGGTCAAGAATGGTCGATCAACAAAGTGTGGACGACCGCGTCATATATAAGATGATCACGTGACATATGCACTCGGCTTATGCCGTCACTTACTTTTTGGTGCCTCGATCGATCGATCGGAATTGCCGGAATGGGTGGCCCTTAATTAAAGTCAACGGCGAGACCAACTTGAAGTCCCTAACTCTGGTCCTTGTTTGACTTCTCAGTGCATTCTTACTGTTATGGTCGTGAGACACCCTTTGAGCGGTGAAGGGGATAAATGCAATCAACTCCTGCTGGTATATACGCTCGCAAGGTCGGAACTCGGAACTTGAATGTTATAAATCAGCTGCCAGCCTGCCATAGTATTACACCTGCCAGTGTCAGACGTTTGCGTAGCGGTCATTGCATTTGCAACCTGTGGTTTACGAAGGCTCTGTAGGGCTGATCGCATTAACGCTCCTTTTTTTCTCTTTCCGCACCTCCAAGACATCACGTCTACCCCATATTTATCGCATAGTCGCGCTCTACGCGGTCGGTTTCATTTCACGGCAGCCCCATTTGAAAGCCAGGTCGGCGCCATTGTGCCCCTGCTGGACGTGTTCGCCATCCCCGTGCTGAGGTACGTCAAGGCGAAATTTGAACATCATCATTCCGAACGCGTGGCGGTACATAGTATACCACAACATGCCACCTTCTGATCATGAGATTCATTTGTTCCGCACTACTACTACTTGATGTATCAAACTGACCCACCTGCAGGCAGGTACTGTTGTGGAGAACGGTATCATTATACCAACGCCGCTATCCTTAATCCTTAATATCGGAGTGCCTCGGAAAGCAATATTGGTCTGTTCTTGATCGAGGGTGCCCAGACGATTTTCAAGCTGTGAGTCGGTCGCAATGCAGTGCCGCAGCCGAACTTGGATACGTTCGAAATTACGAAGTCTTGCGTACCAGTGGCAAGGTGAGTGATGCTGCACTTGACTAATGGTGTCTGCTCACTTAATCGTCCACTTTCACTGGCACAGATGATACCTCCAGTTCTTCAGAACTCGTCCGAGTCAATACAGTCGTCTAAAAGACCCATGAACTACGCAGAGGGGTCACGGTTTCATTCTCCATATTTGTATGTCGTCAAGGAGGATGGCGAACCGCCATTGCGATTGTGAGCACTCGTGTGTTCTCTCATAGGGTGGATAATGAAACCATTGCCTCAATCATGGATCCTGCAGGACTACAACAGGAGCTGGACCTGATATTTCATACACGACGTATGATACAGTATGAGTCACTGATCCCTCGCCCCTCCTTCATGATGATGCCCCTTTCCTGAGCCCACCGCAGTCCAACGGCGGGGAGTTAGAGCGTTGAAAAATCCTTGCAGATTTCGTTCGAATCTGCATTTCTGATGAGAACGCGGCGAGCTCCGCATTCACTAGATTAGGAGCATGCTGAAAGTAACGTGATGGTTATTTGTTGGCACGTCATGGGATGAATGGAAGGAACTGCGTTTGAGCGGCAGCAACCTTGGTGAAAACGTTCTGATGGTTTACTATGTTCTGATTGGCTTCTAGATGCTTAAATGCCGCCGTGACTCACGGATTTTATTTGGATTGTGAGCGTTTGAACCCCAAAATCTCGGAACGTAATATTATGCCAACGAAAGTAACAAGAAGGCTGTCATTTGTCACGGGATGTGGTAATTGAGTTGGAGCGGCAGCAGTCATAGAGGGTGTGAACGTGGGCCGATCGATCTGATGGTTTGCTAGATTAATGCTAGATGCTGAAAACGTCGTCAACGGATTTTATGGAATTGTGAACCCCAAATCGTCGTAGCGTAATTAAATTTAACCGAATATGTATGCCAACGAACTTGGAACCGAGTTTGAGCGGCAGCCTGAGTCTTGGAAGGTTTGAGTTCAGGATTATTCTACTTTTCAGGTTACCCCACAACCCCAAAATCTCGGAACGTAATTGAACCGAATATGAATATGCCAATGGATCTGAAAAGACGGGGTTATATGTGTCTACGGGCTTTCCTGAGATTCCCAATCGCACAAGTATGCTACAGTCTAGCAATGCTAGTAGTCACTTGAGATTTGTAGTACATGTGACATACTTTCAAGATTAGATTACTTACCTCCGAGTCGCACTGCGGCCATGTACCACATTCATTTTTCAGTAATTGCTTTACCACCTATTTCAACTGTCCAAGAGTCTGACCCCTTTTTGAAATGAAGAAGGATGGAACTATTGAAGAGTATTCTCGCGGTCGTTAGGCCAAGTTGAAATTCTCCACGGGTTTCTGATCTACTTTGCGCCCTCACATAAACCCGCTTTTTTGGCAGGCTCCATCACGTTCAATTCGAAATCTTACTAGCTTGGAAATTATGCCACTGGCAGGCCGCTCGCCCGCCTTCGTGATGCGCACACGCAGAACGCACCCACGCACCCACGCAGTTACGCCCTCTGACTCGGAGTTACTCAGTGTCTCCCTCCCTCCCAGTCGCTTGCTGTTGTCTTCGTAATGCGTATACTACCTATCCTTGCCCGCTCTCCACCTCGCCCAACTTCGCTCAGAAATGTCCTCGCTTCTTGAAAACAAATGGGTCCGAACCGAGTAAGTATTGGCAACAGGAACTTCACTGGGCCACAGGCCCGCAGGGTGTTTATGCCGTTGATCCTTTGCGCCCATTTGTGAGCCTTCCAGTTCAAATCAATCTTCGTCTGTTCGCCTCGGTAAAAAGAGATTAAATCTCCGGGCTCGAAGAGGTATTTAAACCCTCACAATTTTGCAGCAGAAACCCCACTCATCTGTGAATACCCTGCTCTTCAAATACTCGACATGTTCATTCTTACACCCAGCCTCAAAGCCGCGATTGCTGCTGCCACCTTCTTCGAGGGTTCGTGGATTCTGATAATTGTTCCCCCAACCTTGTTTCTCAGTCTTGTATAACCCAAACAGCCCTCTCCCAAGAATGCGCCCGCTATGGGACTGTTAACCCGGGCGATACCTGCAATGTCATATCCGCCAGGTATGGCGTCTCCACGTAAGCCACGCGATTATCGATACCGTCGATGTCGGCAGCTCATTAGTCCGTGATTAATAGCTACCAGCTTGCAAATGTAAACAAGGGCATCATCAACGAGGAGTGTACCAATCTCCAACCTGGACAGGTGAGATAGCCTTATGCCTATGTTAATTGGCAAGACTGAACGAGTGGCCTGGCCCCGAATGCTATATAGGAGCTCTGCCTTGGTATCGAAGGTCATGATTGCACAGACACCCACGTTGTGCAGCCCGGGAACGATTGCGAATCCATCGCGAACTTGTACGACATCAGCGTGTCCACGTTGAGGCAGAACAACCCGAACTTGGGCCCGAGGTGTTTGGACATCTATCCCGGCCAGGTCAAGCCTTCGCACTTCATTGTGACTATTCAGGGGTGCTCATTGATCGTCCCCACAGGTTCTGTGTGTCTCTAACGAAATCTACACCTTGGACTAGCAAGCTTGAACAGCTTGTAAACGTTCAGGATAAGTGCACTAGGAAGTGATCAGAATCGAAGATAGTTTCGTGACGTTCAGTGTACAATATACGAAAATGATTGTATTGGAATTGCACAGCAAGCGATCTTGTGTTTCACATCGTTCTCTGTGGGAGCCAGCAGTTTTCAATACTTACTCGACGACCGCGCTGCTCTCTTGCATTCTCTAAACCTCTTGGTACACTTGCTGAACCGCGGATCGTATCCGCGATGAGTTGTTGCTCGCTCGGCGCACTCGCGTTTCACGTAGGGCCCAGCAGGTAGGTGCCGACTCCAGATTGTCTTAGTACG